>WNWK01025588.1:0-28394 GCA_009830355.1 Cherax destructor | reverse complement strand
AGTTGTCTAGGCTAAGCAGCAGCCAAAAGACAGACAACTTTCCACAACCAGCTCTATGCAGGAATTCCAATGACAAACCTCAAGTGGTAACCACGTCACCTTTGTCATTGTTAAACTCGCATTTTAATTGGCTGAACCGAGTCGTTGATTTGACGATGGGGCCCCATCGCCAAACCCTTAACGATGGTTCGCTGGTTGGAGGGGAGCCTATGTGGGTGTGTTTAACATGCTCCGAATAAAGGTTACACATTCTTTGCATGCAACACTCTATGTGGATGACTTTGCTATAGCTTGTGCAGGTGCTGACTGTCACCTCATTGCAGTTTCCCTCCAGCATGCCATCAACCAAGTTTCTGATTGGGCCACCACTCACGGGTTTAAATTTTCTAATGGCAAAACTCATCAAATTACGTTTACTAGATGTTCAGTGGTCTTTGATCATCCATTGTACCTATCCGGCTCATGTATTCCAGAAAGTGATACAGTCAGGTTTCTCGGCCTCCTGTTTGACTGTGGATTGTCCTGGAAACCTCATATTACCTCTCTTAAGGCAACTTGTCACAGCCGGCTGAACCTCCTTAAAACCTTCGCACATCTTTCATGGGGGGGGGGGCTGATCGTAGAACTCTCCTTTGTCTACATTCATCCCTAATTTTACGAAAACTCGATTATGGTGACCAGATATATTCGGCGGCCTTCCCTGCTGCTCTTTCCATTCTTAATCACATCCATCACCAGGGATTATGCTTATGCCTTGGTGCATTTCGTTCTTCCCCGGTTGAGAGCCTCTATGTAGAATGGAACATTCCATCCTTGTCCGATCGTCGTGATGCACATTGCATTCACTATTATATTCGCTCTCATGACCTCAGCAATCCTTCCATGTATTGGATTGTTACAGATGTTAGTAGATGCTCTTTATTTGTTCGTCGCCCCTGCTTACTTCGTCCCTTTTCTCTTCGTCTACATTCACTCCTGTCTTCCCTTCAGCTACCACCTCTGTATGTTCATGTGACATCTCCCTTTCCCCTACCCCCTTGGGAAGTTCCTGCTGTCCGTGTCTGTTCTATTCCTCTACCTTGCGCGAAAACCCGCCTACCTACGGCAGCTTCTTGCTCTTTTTTTCTAGACCACTTCCGTTCTCATTCCCATGCCATGGCAGTGTACACCGATGGTTCAAAGTCGTCTGACAGCGTCGGATTCGCAGCAGTGTTTCCGGACAGCGTCATGCGAGGGCATCTATTACCCTCGGCTAGCATATTTACGGCTGAATTGCATCTATGCCTGTATCACCATTTGTGGTCGCTTCAGACTCCCTTAGTGCTTTACGGGCTATCCGTAAAATTGATACACCTCACCCCCTAGTTCTTCATATCCAACTTTGGTTACGCTGTATCTCTAGCAAGCACAAAGATATTGTTTTCTGTTGGGTCCCTGGTCATGTTGACGTACAGGGCAATGAACAGGCAGACACTGCTGCGCGGTCAGCAGTACATGACCTTCCAGTTTCATATAGAGGTGTTCCTTTTACGGACTATTTTGTGGTCATTGCTACCCACCTTCCTACCCGTTGGCAACAATGCTGGTCTGACTTGCTAAATAACAAACTTCATTCTATTAAACCGAGTATAGGTTTCTGGCCTTCTTCTTGTCACCAATATTGAGGTTGGGAGACTACACTCTCCCGTCTTCGCATTTGCCACACTCGTCTTACGCATGAGTATCTCATGGAGAGGCTCCCTGCCCTCTCTGTGAGCATTGTCAGGTTCCAGTGTCTGTTCGACATATTCTGTTGGACTGTCCACTTTATCAACGAGCATGCAGAATTTACCTCCAATGGCGTCTTCGCTCTGCGGCCCTTTCTTTACCTTCCCTTCTTGCTGATGGACCCTCCTTTAATCCTTACTCTCTCATTGACTTTTTGACTGAAATTGACTTACTACACAAACTCTGAAGATTATACCTCTAGCACCTCCCTTAGTCCCTTCTACCTCGATCTCTTGCTACCCTCTATCCCTGCACTATCCACTGTCCTGCTGCACTCCATACCCTACTAATCATCCATCTCCCACTTACAATCTATTCTCCCTGCATCCTGTCCTGACCTGCCGTGCTGTATAACCCTTGTGGTTTAGCACTTCTTTTGATGATAAAAATAATGACAGCTCGGCCATGTTACATATGGCGTCCCAATATACAGCTAATACAAACAAGGTGACAGGCATATGGCTCTGGACTGATTCTATACAATGTCAAAGTACACAACAGTTGAACATTATAACTATACATAAGGATATTATCGGGATGGAAATTTATGTAATGGCTCTTATTGTAATGCATTGCAAGGTATGATATATCACATTTCATAGGAATTAATATGCTTAACGGTGGAATAGTACAATAAGAGAAAAAAATGATCGATCGATCTGTATTCATGTGGTCTACGGATTCTGAGGAAATATATTTACAAAGTAGGAAGTGTTTAACAGAAGAAGCAGACTTGGTGCACTCAAATCTATACTGTTAAATCTCAGAATTTGGAGAGAACGTGAACACAAAAAAAAATTCTTAAATAATACTAAGTTGATATTGTAGCAGACAGTTGAAATACATGTTAAACTATATTATTCGTCTATACAGGTTATTTACATTTAACCCCAACTCTGCTAGGGTGAGGTTGATATATGCAGAATGATTATCATCTCTGGGAGAATCAAACTCTGTTGGAATGGGCAACTCAATTTGTGGTTGAGGAAGATCTAAATTGGTATTTACAAATGATACTTGAGGATTTCTTAATACTTGTCGTGTACGCAGGGAATAACGACATTCAGGTTGATCGTCTGACTGATTATTAGAGGTAGAGGGTACAGCATCACGAGGATTGTCAGTCTGTCTCATTTGTCTGGTTGTCAGAGACCTCATCCTCATTGCATACTAACTTCATATTATCTAAATGAGTCTTTATATTGACCAGTACTGATTTCTCTAACTTTATACTTATTGCCATTAATATGTTCAACTACTCGATAAGGACCAACAAACTTTTGATCAAACTTAGGCATTGTGGATATTTTGTTAAAGTTAGTCAGCATAACTCTCGAACCTACTTTAATTTTGGTTGGTTTTGCTGGAGTATTAGTTACTCTTGTAAATTCTGCTGTTGACTTATGAAGTGTTTCACAGATTCTTCTGAAAACACTGAGCTTGGCTGGTATGAGTTGCTATGAAATCATCAGGATTGTAATTTGGTTTCAGATGAGAATATAACAACTCATAAGGCTTAAGACACGTGTGCAACATCTGGGTATCCAAAAACGCTTATCGACACCGTACAACACATAATGTGGAGTGTCACCTATTGAAGCATTGTAAGCAGAATTTATTGCACACTGAACATTAGGTATAACTTCATCCCAGGTTGCACTATTGGGATTGATAGTGGCTCTCAAGACATCGAGTACTTTATTAGTTCTTTCTGCTAAACCATTACTGGCCATACAAGGCCAAAAGTAGTTCAATCTGGCTTGTTTCACAGAACGATCCATACCAGGGTGTGCAACACCTGGTACATTGTGAACTAGCTGTAAGGCTACATGCACTAGTGACTGGAATTACTAACTGGTATACCCTTCTACTAAGAGTACCCAGCTCGGCTGTTCAATACAGTAATTCTTGGTTCATGACAAAGTCACTGATGGGTGCTGGTGGCTTCACAATAAGAATAAGACCTTCCTGGAGCAGGAATCGAATCACACCAGACCACATGGTATCTGTTCTTTGAGCATTCTTTACGTCCTTGGCACTAAATGGAAGATCTGCAGTTACTATACTAACATGTCGCAATAAAGCATCTGCAACTACATTTGACTTGCCAGGTATATGTTCAAAGGTAAGGTTGAACTCTTGGATAGTCAAGGACCATCTGGCTAGTCTTCCAGTAGGTTGTTTATTCTGGAATAAAGGTATCAGTGGGGCATGGTCTGTCAAGACATGAACAGAGTACTGATATATAATGTCTTGGACGTGCTTTAAACACCATACTATCGCTAAGGCTTCTTGCTTAATTACTGTAAGGACTAGCAAATGCAACTGTGTTGTACTTGCTACTGGTCTTCTGAGCTAGTACGGCACCTATGCCAATTGAACTAGCATAAGTTGTCAGATAGAAAGGCTTAGAAAAATCTGGAAATTTCAAAATTTAACAGATGTTAGCTTTTCTTTGAGAGTTTGAAATGCTCTCGTGATGGAAGGTCCAAACGAATAGAGCATCTTTCTTAAGCAACTCGGTTAGTGGAGCTGCTATGGAAGAAAAATTAGCAATGAAAGATCTATAAAAACCTGCTAAGCCCACAAAGGATCTTATGGCATCAACAGTTTTGGGAGATGGAAAATTTAATACTGCAGTTACTTTGGTCAGTCGTAACCCCTCTAGGAGTGACTACGTGACCAAGAAACTTAATTTCTGATCTGAAAAATTGACATTTAGACAGTTTAATCTTTAAATTGGCTTCTTCAAACCTACCAAGTACCATGTCAAGTATTTTCAACTGTGTATCCACGTCTTCTGACATGACAATCACATCATCTAAGTACACCATAAGTGCGTTACCTATGAGGCCTCTAAAGATAGTAGTGATAATGGCCTGTTGAAGTGGAAAATGTGGTTAGCTCTTGGCTGTCCTCGTGAAGAGGGACTTTGTCATAACCCTTGTAACAAATCTAAGGCTGAGAAGACTTTATCATCTCCAATATTATCTAAAAGGTCACCAAGTACAGGAAGTGGGAAGCAATCTGGAATTGTTTTCACATTTAACTTCCTAAAATCAATCACTGGGCGCCAAGTACCATCCTTCTTAGGTACTAAGATCAGAGCCGCATTCCAGGGTGAATTGCTAGGTGCGATAACACCATCCTCAAGCATCTGATTGATCAATTCATCTGTGACAGCAACTTGTGAATGAGGCATTCTGTACGTAGGTATATAAATTGGTCTAGTACCAGGTTCAAGTGGGATACGATGGGACAATAAGTTCGTTATACCTATCTTTTCACCTGCTAAGGTAATGGCTTTACGACGTTTGTTCAACATATTCAACAAACGTTTGACCTCATCTGGGAAGTCAGTGGGAGCTAAGTCTTTCTCCTCTACTGGTGGAGTGGAATGATCCAGTGGAGTAGTGGATGGGCTCTCCCTGGTTGAAATAGCACTGACCCACTGGTCAGGTGACAACTCATCCCCTACCTGAACAGGGTAAGGATAGTGAACAAGGTCA
Source organism: Cherax destructor (assembly GCA_009830355.1). Classification (NCBI taxonomy): domain Eukaryota; kingdom Metazoa; phylum Arthropoda; class Malacostraca; order Decapoda; family Parastacidae; genus Cherax; species Cherax destructor. The sequence goes on along the minus strand of WNWK01025588.1, from coordinate 23,118 downwards.
ACAATATTGGTATTTGCTCTGAGGCAAATGCTACGACCGGAAGTGTTAGCAAGGAAGAAATGGATCTTATTCTTTATTACAGCATGTAAGGATGGCTCAAACAAACCCTTTACTTTGCAGGAATCACTGTCAACGAGGATGTTATCACCATCTGGAACATGAGGGACAACAACAGACACTCTAGTGAGGGCACTAGCCGTGACAGAAACGTCTTTCTGCAGAGTTTGCTGTGGAATCTGGATCATCTGGGGATGTCTTGATCCCTCACTGGTCTCCCAGAGGGAGGCTTTAGGTGTCTTTCAGCTGATGGGTGTATCTCTGGAGGCTACCTGTTGGATTCCAGGAGGGTGTGGCCAAAGGAGGTATGCCTTGTGGCGGGTATCCAGCTGCCCTCTCTTTTGTCCATCAAGGTGGCTCGGTAGATGTGAGGTTGCTATCCTGGATTATTGGTTTACTGGCTTGAAAGGTAGGGTATGGTATGGGTTCCATGCAGCATCTGCACTGCTTACTGTGCTAAGGTCCTCTTGGGTGTGGAGTGGGATTTACAGCCCTTTCATTCCTAGGAACTATCCCTCCATGTTCCTCCCCCTCCTTTTTTTTTTCCTTTTTTTCGGAAAAAGGAAAACTACTTCCAGGCCCCTTTCTGCTGCAGCACCCTCTTACGACCCTCCTTTATTATTGGACCATTCTAATGTCCCAGTACCTTCTACGGGTGACATTCTGTCGCACGCTTCTGATACCAAGGTTCTGCCTGACTCCTTTAACATTTGACCATACTTCTTTGACCACGCTTCCGGCTTCTCCCTCTATTGTGCGAAGATTTTCAAATCGGCCGCCCATCTCAGGACAAATCATCTCTGGTTCCACTCGAAAACTACCATGACCATTAACGAACAATACTGCTACAATTACCTCTCACTCTTCCCAGAAAAGAAACGACACTCACTCACCTTACACTACCTTTCAAAGTACACAATGGATTAAGTTTTTCATTCTACAATCAACATCTCCCACTGACTACCTTTCTGTTTATAGTATTAGCAAGGCACATTTGTGCCATGTTGGTCAAAATATTTTCTTTCATTCTCTTTAGAGTGGTGTACACTTCATCAAGGTACGAAATACTGGCAAGGCTCACAATGTTTTCTTTCTTACCTACATAAATGATATTCGTGTCACAATTTGAAAACACATTTCTCTCAATTCTTGCAGTGGTATTATCATTCTACCTCATACCATTGTTCAACCTGATTTCCAGACATGTCGTGCCGACATTCTGGAGCATTTTAATCTCCAAGACCTCCCAATTCTCAAAGTGGACACTTATCTGCCGGCGAGTGGAGAGACTTCCCCTGCAATGTCGCTCACTTAACCTTTGACTACTGAGAACTTCCATTCTTGGTTTATATTGCAGGTCACTGCAAGTTCGAGAGTTGATCCCTACACCACAATAATGTAGAAATTGCTGGCACTTTGGCCACCCAGCAAAATATTGTAGGTCCATGGTAGTATGCCCAGTCTGTGGTGCTGCTGACCATACCAATACATCTTGCAGCCTACCTCCCTCTTGCCTTAATTGTAATGAGGCTCACACAAGTTTACTTGAGGGAGCGAGAAATTCTTTGTCTCAAAGAGAAAGAAAACTTCACTTACACCTTGGCAGTCTCTCATCTCCGCCTCCAAGGGAGACTTCCATGACTTTCTTATTCTCTATTTACTAAACGACCTACAACCTCAGTGGTCACAACTTCCACAGTCACCTCCGTTTCTAACTTTTGCAGCCATGGTCTCTGAGGTTTAAACCTCGTCACCTCAAACTGTCCTTGAGTCATCTTGTTTGAATGTATCTTGTCTACAAGACCTCCCACAACTATCCCCTCAAGGAAGGTTCCTTGATGTTGGTGAGGGGCTCTTGATCTAGGGAATTGGGTCTGTGCTCCAGTTCCCTGAATTAAGCCTGAATACCTTCCACATTCTCCCACAGGTGCTGCATAATCCTATGGGTTTAGCGCTTCCCCTTGATTATTATAATAATCTCACAACTACACTTTCCCTTTGCCTCTACTTCTTCAAAGTTCAAATCATCCCCAAAGTTCAAATCTCCTTTAACCCCTCCTTCACTTATCCTTCCCAAGCATTTTTGCTTCCCATTCTCTGTGCCAAGTACTTTACCTTTAACAGTATCTGTTTAGGGAGTGGAGGTTCATCCTCATCCTTGTAGAGTTACCTCCTCTCCTGTCCCCTGCCAAGTTTCTTCCCAAGTTAACTCTAACCTCTCATCCTCCTCTTATCTCTGATGTGGAATTATCTTCAACTTCCCTGTTCTCTGAAATGCTTGAAGCTATCTCTGAATATACTGAGGAGACAAAAACCAATGATTGACACTGATCCACCTCCCATCACTCCTCTTTCTCGCTTTTCTAAAGCATCTACATGGCTTCTTTCTTCACAGCATTCCAGTCCTTTGCTGCTTACTCGTCTTCCCCTACTTCATGTAGATTTCACTAGTCTCCTAGTCCATAGACACCTACTGCTTCAATTCTGTGCTGTATGACCCTTGTAGGTTTAGCACTTCTTTTTTATTATAATACTGCTTCAAGTTATCCATATACCGTGGTACCTCGGTATATGTCCGCTTTGGAATAAGTCCAACTTGGTATACGTCTTGTTTGGACACAAAAATCTTTGCTTTGTATACGACTATTGTTTGGAATACGACTTGCGTGCTAGAACTTGTATGGGTCAAAATGAGTCAAGACACCGTGTGCTACCCTTGTTTACCCCTCTCTCGATGTGAAGGAGTTAGTGGAGGGGCACAGGGAAGAGCTGACCACTGAGGAGCTGCAGGAACTTGAGAAGGAAGAGCACAAGACTAGGATGGATGCACTCTCTTCAGGTTCGGAAGAGGAGATAGAGGAAGCCCCTACTTCATTAATCAAGGAAATCTTTGCCAAATGGATGGACGTCAAAAACTTTGCAGAGAAGTACCACCCCAACAAAGCCCAAACAAGCCGTAATAGCATTGTCTGGAATGACCAGACAATGTCACATTTCTGAAACATCCTGAGGAGAAGGCAGAAGCAAAGTTATTTGGACAGATTTTTAGTAAAAGTCGAACCTGGTGAGCTTCAACCAGGTCCAAATAGGGACCTTCTCAGCACTATCCTAGTAGGCACTCGACTTTTTTCAGCAAAGTAAAGTGAGGTTAAATCTGCATTTATTTCATCTAATTCTTTTGTGTTTATGTATGTATTTTAGTATTAAGCAGTGTTTAAATTATTTTTACAATCCCATCAATGTATAATATGCCAATAACAATAGGATTTTTTTTCATGGGAACAGATTAATCGTTTTCACTATATTTCTTATGGGAAAATTCATTTGGTATACGTCCTATTTGGTATAAGTCCAAGGTCCTGGAATGGATTAAGGACGTATACCAAGGTACCACTGTACTTATCTTCGTAAATCATGACTTACAGGGAAGTATTCGAGGCCTCGGTGGTAATCAGGGTGAGCTTCAGGCATTGCTCTTCCAGTTTTCTCCTCTTTGTATCTGTTTACAAGAGCCTAAATTGTGCTCTGCTGCTATCATCCCATCTCTGGCTATATTTTATTGCATTTATCAGAACCTTTTTCTGATGGATTTTTTAATGAAAGTGCACTCCTTGTGCTAACAGGTATACCATACCATCAGATCTTTGTTCATACTTCGCTGCATTACACTGCAGCCCCATATACTTAAACAATTAGTGTGCAGTCTGTTCTTTGTATCTTTCTTCATCTAGGGTATTATCTAATCCAGATATTGTATTTCTGGTCTCTTCCTTACCGTCACCTCTTCTCTTATTAGGTGATTTTAATGCTCATCATTTCCTCTTGAGAGGGGATGTCTCACTGTGACTCGTGATGATCAGTTAGAGGTTCTTTTCACTTCTCTTCCCTGACATGTTTTAAATACGGGTACTCCCACCAATTTTGATCCTCGCACTCAATCTCTCTCTCTTGCATTGATCTCTAAGTTTGCTCCTCCTCAACTTGACTACACCTGGTCTGTGCTCCCAGATTTACATGACAGCGATAAATTTTCCTATCCTCCTTACTTCCCATTCATATTCTTGCCCCCTTCAAGCCCACTGTGACAATTTGAATGTGCGTATTGGGACCTGTACTCGCGCCAAACTGCTTTTAGTGAGAACCCTTCTTCCTCTACTGACGAGCTGTTACACCTGTATTGGACTTCAGTTTTAACCGTGGCTTCACATGCTATACCTTGAGCAGGCATTCTCAGAAATGCGTGCCTTGGTTTCCTCCTTGTGGTCATGCAGCACATCTGAAATGTGTTGCATGGGGCCAGTATCGTTAAAATATGACCATAGAGCGACTCCTTGATTTTAAGCAGGCGAGAGCGGTCCCCCGACTTATCATTCATGAAACTTAATGCAGTTGTTGGCAGGATTGTTTCTGCCATCACTTCTGCTTCGATCATGATATATACAGATCACTGGGACTGATTCTGCGAGAGGAGAGCAGGGCGAGAGGACTTCGGCGTATTCACTCTGAACACTGAGACCCAAAGTTACATTTTTTTGCATTATCCTGAGTAATAGATTGATCATAGCTGAGAGGAAACATGCTTGCTGTCACTTCGAGCCCCATTCCATCAAAAGGGTAAGGTGGTGACTAGCTTGCTAGTTCCTCCTCTCCCCCATTACTCCCTCACCACCTCATCCTACCCCATCCTAACCCCCCCACTATACCACTACCAATATAGTGGCTTAACCAAGCACACACTACTTACACCTGTCCTACATTTCTTGTCTTTTACGGCAACTTCGCCTCTGGCGACTTATCCAGTAGCCCGTGCGGTATTTAAACTGGCCGATCATTGCCTTGGGCGCTGTCCCCCTCACTCCTCGAGGGTTGGCTGTTTAAGTGGCTGACCTTCATAAGTCAGCCCAAGTAAGAATAGGAATGACAAATAGGAAAGTTCTTTTTTACAGCATATGTTGTGTCAGCTGTACCTTGCTGGTTACACCTCCGGGAAAACAGAAGCCATACTCTTTGGCACGAAATATAAACTGAGCAGGGTAAATAATTTTAATATCCGGTGTAATGGGGAATCCATCACTTCAGTTTCCTAAGTAAAATATCTGGGAATCCCCTTTGACCCATGCATGTCAGGAAAATTGATAGGGAACAGTGTAGTAAAGAAAGCGAATGCCAGACTGAAATTCCTCTACAGACAAGCACAGTGTCTACCTACTGAGGCTCACAGGACCCTATGTCTAGCCCTTATACAATGTCATATTGACTACGCTTGCTCTTCATGGTACTCTGCCTTGACAAAAAAAAAAAAAACTGAAAGAACAAAATGGTAAGATTCATCCTGGACTTGGGCCCAAGAGAACATGTAGGCCAGGATGAATTACAACAATTGGATATGCTGAATATTGAAGACAGAGTAAAACAACTTAAGTTAAATCAATTTTATAAAATTGCTCACAAACAGTGTCCAGAATATCTTGCTGCCAATTTTGTTAAGGCTGGGAACCGAAGAAGTCATAGTACAGTGGACCCTCGGTTTTCGTTGAAAATTCGTTCCAGAATGCTGCTCGAGTGCTGTTACCAAACGAATTTGTTCCCATAAGGACAAATGTAAATTTGATTAGTCGTTTCAGACCCCCAAAAAGACACTTACAAAAGCTCTTACAAAAATACACTTACATAATTGTTCGAGTTTGGAGGTGAACGAAAACCGAGGGTCCACTGTACTAAGGGGAGAGAGCACAACTTTGTAGTACCCACAGTCAGTGACCAGGCTTCAAACACCTTTTATTGTACAGCAATAAAGGAATGGAACAGACTGTCTGCACATGTCAAAGCCAGTCATAGCATGAGCATGTTCATGAAGAGAGCCAAAAGGTACCTAATGAATGTAGCGACAGAAAGGGAGGAGAATGTTTTTTAATTTTTTTTTTTTAGCTAACACACATGTAAATAACTCTTTTCACCATGTTCCTAGTATATATCCTTTATAGTATAATAACATATATCTCCTACAGTGTATAATATTTAAGGTATTAAAAGGACCCCAATGGAAATAAGTCACTCTGTCTGACTTTTTTGGGTTATCCTAGGTTCTCTACACATATGCTGCTATGTATGATAATCTATGTAACTGTATTTGTGTATACCTGAATAAACTTACTTACTATGCCCAAGACAAGAGTAAGATTTGTAGATTTCTTGTCAGGCAATCTACAATCCAGCAAATTCTGGATGGTAAGAAACAGGGGAACTCCAAGAAAACCACTCCCCAAACACCACCAATGATGTCCCAGGACTCCTTCCCCAATGTACCTGGATCTGGTGGGACTCCTACTGCAACCTCGACCAACTATAATGCTTGGAATTTTGCCCCTCCTGCAGCCCCCTCCCCTAACCCCAACATGCACCAAACTCAAGGACCATCATCCAACCCTATGTCTCCCTGGTCCTCAGAGGTAGATTTTATGAGAGGGGCCCTCATGTTCATGTTCATGTTTTCCATCCTCTTCAAGGGGGGCTGCTTGGTGTGGTGAACAGGCTATTGGTCTGAGGAATTAGACCTTTTGGTCTTCTTCTTCAGACCGAACCTAATTACCCCCCAATCCCCCTCCCCTATCCCATCTCCTCCATCCTCCCTTTATTCCCTTTCCTCCTTTTCCTCCTCATCCCTCCCTTATTTCGTTCCCATTTTTACCCTGGGAACTTCTCTCCACAGGCATTCTAGTTCCTAGGTAGGGGGAAGGGTATCGTGGTCCATCCCATTCTGTTGAGGTCCTTGGCGGTGGTGTAGTTTGCCGTGGAATCTGGATCGCCTGAGGATGTCCTGATCCCTCTCCGGCCTCTTAGGGGGTGGCCTTGGGTATCTTTCGGGCGACGGGTGTATCTCTGGAGGCCACCTTTCGGATTCCAGGGATGGTGGCCGAAGGCGGTATGCTTTGTGGTGGATATCCGGCTGCCCTCTCTTTTGTCCGCCGAGGTGGCTCGGTGGATGTGAGGTTGCTATCCCGGATTGCTGGTTTACTGGCATGAAGGGTAGGGTATGGCATGGGTTCCATGCAGCATCTGCACTACTTGTGGTGTTGAGGTCCTCTTGGGCACGGAGGGGGATTTATGCCCCTTTCATTCCTCCTAGGAGCTATTCCTCCACGTTCCCCCCTTTTTTTCTTCTTTTTTTTCTTTTTCTTTTCTTTTCTTCTTTCTTTTTTTTTTCTTAAAAACAAAAAGAAAGAAGTAACCTAATGATGGATGCCCTAATCCGTGAACCTACCCCCGGCCCCCTCCTTGATACCGCACCTAGTTCTGACCCTACCTCGTTAATGGACAACTCTTCGGACAACTCTAATACCCCTGTACCTCTTGCTGGTGCCGGTTTGTCACCTGCTTCATGTACCGGGGTTCCGACTGGCCCTTTCGATACGTCTGACCTTCACTATTCTCTGACCTTGATTCTGGCTTCTCCCTTAATGGTGCAGCAAGTTTCGAATTGCCCGCCCATCACACGTCGGACCGCTTCCGGTCCCTCATCCAAACGACTAAGACCCTTACATGACGATTTGACACTTAATGCTCATTCATCTCAGAAACGACCAGCTCATCACGCACTCCCCTTAAATGAGAATTCATACAGGTGAGAAACCATATAAGTGTTCAATATGTCCTAAAAGTTTTTCAGTACAATCTACTTTAATAACACACATGAGAAATCATACAAGAGAGAAACCTTTTCACTGTTCTGTGTCAAAAGAGCTTTTCAAGGAAAACTTATTTACTGATACATATGAGAACTCATACCAGGGAGAAACCATATCAGTGTTCAGTATGTGAAAAAGAATTTTCAGTGCAATTTTCTCAAGAAAGGCATATGAGAATTCACACAGGAGAGAAGCCATACGAGTGTTCAGAGTGCTTGAAAACTTTCAAAACAAAATCTCAGCTACCATTACATATTAGAATTCACACTGGAGAGAAACCTTATCAATGTTCAGAATGTTTCAAAGTTTTTTCAGCAAAATCGAGTCTAGACACACACATGATAATTCATAAGGAAGATAAACCATACTAGTGTCCAGAGTGTCTGAAATGCTTTAAATCAAAACCTAATTTAAAAACCATATCAGTGCTTAGAATGTCTAAAAGAATTTGCAAGATGTTCTCTACTTACAAGACATATAAGAAATCATACAGAAGAGAAGCCATATAAGTGTTCGGTGTGTCTGAAAGGCTTTTCAGTAAAATCTCGGCTAGTATCACATATGGTGATTCACACAGGAGAGAAGGCACATCAGTGTTCAGAATGTTCTAAGACATTTTCATTAAAAGGGAATCTATTACAACATACGAAAACTCACAAAAGAGAGAAACCATATTAGTGTTTAGTGTATCAAGTAGGCCTTTGTTTACAACAACTAGTATCACATACTGCAATTCATGCAGCAGAAAAACTAAATCAGTATTCAGAATTGTTAAAAAAATATTTTTTAAAAGGCATTCTAGCTAAACATGAATACAGTTAATGCTATTAATTAATACTATTAATTATATTCATTGTTTGACATGCTTTAATAAAATCTGATAAACAAAGATAAATTTAGAATATATTTAGATTTTTGCCAATGAAGTGGCTAGTTTATTGTGCACCTCATATCCACCCTGTGGACGATAGCGTAAGAGCATATGGATACACAAAAGGCCTAGGACCTAGGCCCCAAAGGGTTAACAAGAATACATCTAAATATATATGTTTCATCTGTTGCAGGCAAATTTAGGGTATTTGCTGGTAAATATTTCTTATCTTATTTTCATTAATAAGATGATACCTTGACATGAGGCTGACTATATGGCTGACCACATACTTTTCATTTAATTTGATCATCTGCATGTCTGCCTGAGCCTTGTCACTACACCATCAGTCACTATAACTAGGTACAAATAAAGAGCGTGTCTGTCTGGCGCTAAGCAGACGGAGGATTAAGCCTCCACCATGTCTTTCATTGAATGATCCCACACAGGTTTAGCACTTAACATCAGTAATTAACTAAACTACAACATCAGGTATTGTTTACATTGCATATTGTTCCATGAATGCTCTTATCTATGTTTATGCTGTATTGCAATAACCTGCAGCGCTGTATGACCCCTGTGGTTTAGCGCTTCTATTTGATTATAATAATAATAATAATTCTAACTGTATTCTTATATGTTCTGAATCATTATTTACTTATCTCCTAAAAAATATTTCTAACCCTGTATGTCAATGTCATATTTAACTATTTTCTTAGGTCCATTCTCTGGCTAATTTATCAGCTTTATCATGTAACAGTAATTCAAAATGTGATAAAATTCGTAAGAATTATACATTAATTTCTTTTTCTTTGTTTTTTAATATCTATTCCTAGCTTCTCCAAAGAGCATGTTAGATGAATTCTCAGTCATGTGTCTTCAGTGATGACACACAATCAGTAATGATCAAGGATAAAGCCTCATAAAGAGTAATTGCAAACTTTATTTAAGATAGTATTTTGCTACATAACAGGCTTTTTCAATTCTGATAGAACATACCTGGTGGTAGTGCAATACTGGATTTAGATTTAGATTTTGCCACCGAAGTGGCTAGTTTATTGTGCACCCCATATCCATCCTGTGGACGGTAGCGCAAGAGTATATGGATACACAAAAGGCCTAGGCACTAGGCCCCAAAGGGGTTAAAAATTGTACATTTGGGTTTATATCTACATTTCAATTATCTGTTACAAGCAAATTTAGGAAATTTGCTTAGTACAACTGGCATCTTATTTCATGAATAAGATATCTTGACATGTCACATAGGTTATTATACTGTCTATCTCTATATTCCTCAATAAGTGGACAATTAAGCACATAGTGTTCAAGACAGTGACCATATGCCTGATCACATAATTTGCATTTAGTTTGATCATCATCTGTGTCTCCCAAACTGCCAGAAGTACCTGTAGCCAAGCCTAAGCCTGGCCACTACAACATCAGTCAGTCTGTTCACATTGCAAGTTGCTCCACAAACATGCCCATCTGTGCTCGCATTATCATGAGCACAGATAGGCACGTTCACACACTCCCCTTAAACACTTTGTTTCACACTACTCAATAGACAAAGTTTTTTACTCAAAGACTGACTTCTCCAACTACCTATCTTTCCGATCATAGTATTGGTAAAGCTCTCCTACGCCATGTAGGTAAATATATCTCATTTCATGCTCTCAAGAGCGGCACTCACATCATCACGGTCCAGAATGTTGGCCAAGCTCGCGATCTTTCTCTCCTTACGACCATAGATACTATTCCTATCACTATTGACAAACATCATTCTCTCAATTGTTGTAGTGGTACTGTCATTTTACCCCACACCATTGTCAAATGGAATTTCCAGACATGTGGTGATGACATTCTGGAGCAGCTTGAGCTCCAAGACCTCCCTGTCCTCAAAGTTGACACTTTTGTCCTCCCTGCCAGTAAGCGAAGACGTTATCCTTGCAATATAGCTTGTTTAACGTTTGACTGCCGTGAACTTCCACCCTCGGTCTACATTGCAGGTCACCGTTTACAAGTTCGAAAGGTGACCCCTACACCACAACAGTGTAGAAACTGCTGGTGTTTTGGTCATCCAGCGAAATATTACAGGTCCATGGCTGAATGCCCAGTCTGTGGTGCCAACGACCATGCCAGTCCTGCTTGTAATCTACTTCCCTTTTGCCTTAACTGTTGTGAGGCGCATCCATCATACTTTCGCCGTTGTCAGGTTTACCTAAATGAGCGGGAAATCCGTTCTCAAAGAGGCAGAAGGCTTCTTATATGCTATGGCCATCTCTCATCTACGCCTTCAAGGGAAACTTCCCCATATTTCCTATTCTTGCATTGCTAAACGTTCCCCCACTTCTGGGGTCCCAACTCCCGAGGCTTCCTCTGTGGCCGCCCCATCCTCAGTCACCCCTGTCTCGAATTCTTTTGCTGTTCTTGGATCCGAGGTCCCTACCTCGGCATCCCATACTGTCCTCACCCCTTCCTCTACTCACTCGCACAGTTCTGTGCCTACACGCCCTCGTCCAACACCTAATTCTCACCGCCCCTCTTCTCATAAGTCTGGCAAAAAATCCCCATTGCCGGGTTCTTAACCTCCGACTAGTTCTGTAATGTGTGTGGAGGTTCATCCTCCTCCTCGTTCAATATCTTCATCCCCTGTCCCCTCCCAAGTTTCTTCCTTGACTGCGTCCCCCCCAGGTCGCTTCCACTCCTGTCCCCTCCCAAGCCCCTTCGACAGTTTCCTCTTCCATCTCCTTGCAATCTACTTTAGTACAGTCTATAGTCTCCCCAATTGTTGCTCACCCTCCTCCTTCTTCCATCTCTAATGTGGTCTCACATTCTGCATCTTTGTCTGCCGAAATGCAGGACGCTATCGCAGAATATATTTCAGAGACTGTAACGTTGATGGACACCGCCCCACCTCCGGTTCCTCCTCCTCTTTCTTCTCCGTCTACACCCCTCCTTCCTTCACAGCGTCCCACTCCTTCTCTGATTACAGGTCTTCCGCTGCCTCCACAAGTGGACTTTTCTAACCCTGGTCCATAGATATCTCTAACTTCAACTTGTATCTTTCTGTTCATAAATCATGGCTTATTTGCAGTGGAATATCTGAGGCCTCAGGGGTAACCGGGGTGAGCTTCAGCTGTTGCTCTCCCTGTTAAGGTCTGTTTGCAAGAACCCAAATTACAATTTGCTGTTATCCGTCCCTTTTCGGGCTATGATTTGTTATATTCATCAGATCCTTTTTCCGATGGCACCTTTAACGAAAGTGCTCTTCTTATACACACTGGTATTCCATACCATCAGCTCTATGTTCATTCTTCTCTACATTACACTGCAGCCCGTATCCACTAGAATAAGTGGTATTCACTCTGTTCTTTATATCTCTCCCCTTCTCAGGCATTGTCTATCCCAGATGTTGATTTTCTGGTTTCTTCCTTGCCGCCACCCCTTCTGTTACTTGGCGATTTTAACGCACACCATTTTCTCTGGAAGGGGGGGGGGTCGCACTGTGACTCCCGTGGCGTTCAGTTGGAGGCAATTCTTGCTTCTCTCCCCCTCCATGTTTTAAATACGGGTACTCCCACCCATTTTGATCCTTGAACTCATTCTTTCTCTTGCATCGATCTCTCCATCTGCTCTTCCTCAACTGTCCTTGACTTCACCTGGTCTGTCCTCCCGGACTTACATGACAGTGATAATTTTCCAATCATCCCCATGTCCCATTCGTATTCTCCACCTCCTCGTAGCCCACGCTGGCAATTTGACCGGGCGAAATGGGACCTTTACACACATCATACTGCCTTTCATGAGGCTCCTTCCTCGTCCTCCATTGATGAGGTTTTGCATCTCTTCTCGTCCTCCGTCTTAACCGCAGCTTCACATTCTATCCCCCAAACCTCGGGCAAGCATTCTCAGAAGTGTGTGCCTTGGTGGTCTTCTGCTTGTGCTTGGGCAGTACATTTGAAATTCGCTGTGTGGGGCAGGTACCGGTATAACAGAACCACAGAGAGACTCCTTGATTTTAAGCAGAGGAGAGCAATTGCTCGCTGTGTCATACATGACGCTAAACACACTTGCTAGCGGGATTATGTTTCCACCGTCACTTCGGCTTCCTCGATGAGTGCAGTCTGGAAGAAAGTGCGGAAATTGAGTGGTAAATTCTCCCCCGACCCGGCTCCTGTTCTTCAGGTTGCCGGTGTCGATATAGCACACCCTCTTGCCGTTGCCACTGAAATTGGTAATCATCTGGTCCGCATTTCTCAGGGGCTCCATCTATGCCCCTCGTTCCTTTCTTCTAAGTCTGCCAGCGAGTTAAAGCCCTTAGATTTTCTTCTCTCAGAGAAGAATCTTATAATGTGCCTTTTACCCTTCAAGAACTGGAGGCAACACTCTCCGCTTGCCGATCATCGGCAGCTGGGCCAGACGGCATACATATTCGTATGCTACAGCATTTACATCAGTCTGCTCTTGCTGTCCTCTTACGACTCTTTAATCTTATATGGTCGCAAGGAGTTATTCCCCAGCTGTGGAAGTCTGCTATTGTTCTCCCTTTTCGCAAACCAGGTACTACGGGACGTGATACCTCCCACTACCGTCCGATCGCTCTTACCAGTGCAGTTTGCAAGGTGATGGAACGTCTAGTTAATAGACGTTTGATGTGGTATTTAGAGACGCACAGTAGTCTCTCCACTAGTCAATATGGCTTTCGTAAGGGCTGTTCTGCCATTGACAACTCTCTTAAAGTTTTTTTACGATGCACGACGTTAGTGCTATCAGTCTGTAATTCTTTGCAATTGCTTTACTGCCTCCTTTGGGGAGTGGGGCTGTCTATTGTTTTTAGTGACTGTGAGATACCCCCTGTGTCCATTCTCCCTCTCCATAGAATACTTAAGGCACACGACAGGGGCTTCTGGAAGTTCTTGATGAACATGGAGTTCTACAAGTCTGAGCCTAGGGCAGAATGCATGAGCATGTCATTTATTGCTTTTCCAAAGTCTTTTGGTGTTAGGATAATATCATAAAATTTTGAATTAACCAAATTATGAGTCTCGGTCATAAAAAAAAAATTAGAGTGTCGACCCTTAGTCTGATTAATGGCTCACTAAATGCTGAGTCATATTGCAACTTCAGTATCTCACTCATTTCTTTGCTGTCATCTCTGTAAGTCCTATCTCGTTTAAGCAGGTGTCCAGTACTGGATGTAGGTTTTGCCCTAAATTTGGCATAAGAAAAGAAGTATTTTGGATTTATTTCAATTTCTTCTAGGGCTTTAAGTTCTTTCTGTGTTTCTTGTCTCTTGTGTGATTCCTTAAGCTTAAGTTTAAAATTTGCTATTTCTCTGATCAGTGTCTCCTTTCGTATTTCAGATATACTGGCCCCTTTCAGCAGTTCTGTGATTTATCACCTTCCCTGCATCGTGAGCGTCTCTTTTTCATATTTGTATCCTTCAACATTTACATATGATGGCCCTTTTATAAACCAGGTACTTCGGACCATGATGCCTTCTAGTATCGACCCATTGCTCTTACTAGTGCAGTTTGCAAGTTGCTGTAAATGTTTGGTGTTGGTATTAGGAGACACATAATTGTCTTTCCACTTGTCCGTTTTGCTTTCATGAGGGCTGATTCACTACTGACCCCTTACTCCACTTAGATACCTATGTTTGTAATGCTTTTCCTAGTAAACACTTGGTTCTTAGTCTTTTTTTTTTGATGTTGAAAAAGCATATAACATTACCTGGTAATATTACATTATGCACGCAGGTGTAGAATGGCCTGCACACCTGGTCATAATGCGATGAATCATGGAGTAATCAAAAGACAACAGAAGTTATGTGACTCGTATTTCCTTCACTAAATAAGCAAGCTGGTATTTACAATATGTTCACTATTTACAATATGTACAGTAATGTAAGAGCAAGTGTACAACACAGTGATCAAAGGAGGCAATAATGGAAGAGCCAGACAAGACATCGTGAAAGACCAGCCTAAACATGTCTGCCAAAACTCACGTTACAAGTGAACCACATTGCTTCACAGCTTTGGCAGGCTTGGCCAATGAACTGAGGTAATGATATAACAACAGGGCACTTATTTTTTTATTAGGAAAACATTACAATACTGATATACAAATATAAGAAGCACAATTCTTGTTAAGAACAAGATAATGGCTCAAAACACACACTGGTAATTAACTTATTAAATTAAAACAATGAGTAAACTGATATAAACTTCATGAACCTAATAAACCACATCCACCCACACAAAAAATAACACAATACATATACCACATGAGTTAAAATAGGTCCACACGTATGTCTAATACTAGTTAAACTTCAGACTACAAGAACAGACATTACCATGGTACTGAAACACAGCTACAGAGTCCCTGTCTAGACTCTGAAAGAAGTAACAGAAGTAACCCTCACAACAAAACATATATTAAACTCCTAACAGCCACACTAAAACTATCAGTCATGCATGCAGACACACCATTTCACAGACTATGTTGAAAATCTGTACCACTTTTCACACGAATGATACTTTAGACAACACATATACGGGACATGAAGAACACAGAATACAATATACCCGCACAAATATAGTTGCCCACTGCACAAGCGTTTCAAATGGGTATCTATATTATGACACTGTGGAGACGGCAATCGACTTAGTAGCCGGCCACAAATGTATCATATCATCCAAATACCCCCTAATCACAACCATCTCGCTATTCTCTCACAAAACGCAACACACACAATTACACACGACAGGCCAGTCCTTTTACGTCTTGACATCATACAAATACCATAAATCTGCCACATGGAAGTTACGGTACGTATACGGAAACTGCTCTCCCAACGATTCCCAAACAACAGACGATTCCTACACTTTGTGCGAAACATAACCGCGATTATCGTGAACTCGCTCAATTGATACCACTGTCCTGAATACCCATGACATATGAATGAAATCCGAAACTAATACTCCCAGGGCCCGTGCGACCCCATCTGGCACCCCCCCACGTGTAGACTAAGGACACGTAAAGTCGACAACCCCCCTCCACCCACCCACCTAATAACTCTACCAAACCAACATCACACGATCTCTAAACATTCACAAAAATAAATTGCATGAAACACTGTTTCTTCATACCCACAATCTTTACAAGACGGCAAATCACCTACCTGCCGCGTACACAGAACCGAACCCGACGGCAAGATGTTATGAAAGAATTTATACATTGTATCACGGACTATGGGTCGCAAAGGAAGATCAACCAGCCGGTTCCAAATCTCCGCCCAAGCATACAACGGAAACTGACCACAGACCAGTGGCACGTCATCTTCTACAGTCGCCTGAACTAACATACGTAACTTACACGCTCGTGGGTTGGAAACTACAGTAAGTAAATGCAATATATCTACACATCTATGATGATCACGTTCTGTGACACACTCAGGTATTGGTACGTCTCACTAACTGGATGGCTCGCCACGTGCAGGTATTTTGCATATGTATGCTTAACAAAAAGGGCTAAACTGAAACCATGAAAATCTAATAACCCCAAACCTCTCTTGTGAACACTTAAACTAAGCACACTGCAGCGTAACCAACAACAACGACTTCCCCAGATAAACCGAAAGACGCGAACTAACAAATGTGTCTCATCTCTCGGGCACAACAGAAAAACACGCACAACGTGTCATACTTTAGCATATAGGATGGAATTAGTAACTAAAACCTGCTGATGGAGTGTTAACCCATATAACCTCAAACTTCCTACATGTCGGATAACACTATCAACCACCATCTGAGAGTTGAGAATGCGCCTCTCATTTGTACTAGATGCATGAATTATCCCACATATTTTTAAATAATCATGCACAGCCCAGGGGCTCTCCACGGACAGAGGAGCCCATTGCCATGATCCTAAAAGTAAAAGCCCAGACTTATTGTGGAAACCTTTCGGGTCACTCGAGTTCCACAGGGTAAGTGAGCCATTAGGAGCCTTAAACATACCGTGGATCGGCCCTCAGAGTTCAGGAACCCACACTCCCAACCAAAACATACACACATTCGAGCTAACGAAGGTAACTATTATGTACATTTTAATTGATAGATTTATCCACCTAGGCACACCTAGGCAAGTTTGTACAGTTCGAAACTAATAGTAGGATTATTAAGGCAACGTTAGATATTAATAATGTAGCTCTAGCACCCTAACATAGGTAGTTATAGGCCTGAATAGGCAAGCATTAGGTTATGTTAGCTAGAGACAACAGGCAGCCCACACTTGAATCTAGGCAGTGTGGGGTCACGAATCGTGACCTACGTTCTTACCAGACAAGACATCACCTGGAGAAGACGTGCTGTGACCAAGCAGCATTCCCCATGTGACCCAACATCTGTCCTGGGGCCCCGGAGGAGATCCTGAAGTACCGTGGACATCTCTCTCCATCCAGACCCATTACAGTAAGACTATGCTTTCTTTCTCTCAGTATCTGGCCAGTTTTCTGGGGGAAACGTTAGTGAGTTATCTGTGGGTCTTAAGCAGACGGACGCCTTTGTGTTGGTATGTACCAGCGTCGTCTCTTAAGTTCAAGTCTGGAAGATATTGTTACTTACTGCATATATTGCTCAAGGGATATCCTAGGAACCAGGGAACTCTGAGGTGCAGGCAGGACACTAATTACCCCATCTTTTGCAGACAAAGTTTCTCCACTGCACATGGTGTTAGGAGGGGGTTATAGATAAGGAAGACAAGGACACACATAGCCACTTTTTTCAAGTAAGTAAACCCACTTCCAGTATTGTGTAGGCAGTGTGGGATTCTCCTTACTGCAATTAGCTAGAAATTTGTACCATAGCCACTTGTAAGTCTGAGAGAAGTGTCTCAGAGTGTCGGTGTCAACAGTGCTTGCTCTAAGTACAGCTTACAAGGAGGCAGTCCCAAACAAATTTCTATAGTGGTCCTTTGATAACCGAGATGTGGGATAGCTAGTTTAGCAGACACATTAGTCTTAATTAGCTAGACCACAGTTAATGTACCAGTCATTTTCGAAGCTAGGTTAAGTTATCACACCTAGGCCCAAAGACTTACTCAGGCTAGGTTAAGCTAACTAATCAGAAGTTTATTATTTACAGTAATCTACAGGCAGGCCAAGTAGGCTAGTTAAGCTTGTGAGTTTATTTATTTACAGTGATTACAAGTAAGCCAGGTTAGGAAACTTGTATATTTAATTACTTACAGTGAATGGCAGGCAGCCACAGTTAGGGTAGGCCTCTGCAATAATTATAACAGTTATAACAGCTAGGTCAGATTTAACCTAGCTATCATTTACCTGCAAGCTAGATTCAGGCTAGTTGCACACTAATTTCAACAGTTATAAAGTTAGACTAGGAGTTACCTTCCTCAACTAACTACAATAATTATACAATCTAGGCTCAGTTAAGCCAAAGCTAATTACACAATATTATTCATATACTGTTTATAAGTGAATTACTGAATTCATTTTGTGTTAACCAAGTGAATTATTTGCAAAGACTACATATTTTTACTGTGTGAATTTTATTGTATTTGACTCATTTAAATTGTGATTTGCTAGCTTCAAGTCCTGTAACTAGTTACTATTGTGTACAGGGAGTTGCTAGGTTAAGCTTTCATAACAACAATATACATTTAGTCGGGTTTGAGGGCTAACAGTGTACATTCTTTCTGAGTCAAGTCAATATAAGTAAAGAAAGTCGTCAAGCTTGTTGAGGGCGTTGGGAATCACTTATTCTCACCTAATACCGTATTGTGCTGTGGGGTAGGCTAATTAACGTATAAATTAGTGACACGCTCTTAACTAAACCACAACAATGACGGGGGAGAATCAGAGAGCACCTGCCCCATCTCTAAGCCAGCTAAAGCGGTCTATGAGCACCCACAAGGGACGACTAACCAAGGCATGTAGGGAGTGCCGTGCTGTCAGAGAAACCCAGATGCAGATTGCGAGGATCTAGAAAGGTGTTTAGAGCTTTTAGAGGAAAGGCTAAAGGCATTGGAGACAGCCTATCTTCGTTACGAGACAGAAGCCTATGAGACAGAGGAACCTGAAGATGTTGTCGAGACAGCTCGGGAGGAATGCGATGATAAGAGGGCCGAATGTCTAACAGAGTGGGGACTCTGCAAAAGTTAAAGAAAACATTGAAGGTTAATACAGCAGGGTCAACGAATAATAGTACAGGGCACACACGTCACCACAGTCCCCCTAGAGTGTTACCCAGATTGCCTACATTAAATTTACCAATATTTGATGGAACCTTGACAGAGTACATTGCTTTCTGGGATCAGTTTAAATCACAGATAGATGACAGGGATGATTTGTCAGATGCCACCAAACTACAGTACTTACGTTCACAGCTCAAGGGTAAAGCCCTGGACTTGGTCCGGCATTACCAAACCACTGACATTAATTATCAACATGCCAAGGATCAACTAAAGAATGTGTATGGCAACACAGAGGAGATAATGATAGCTATATTTTATCGATTGTCCGATCTTGAGGCTTGCCGTCATGACCGCCAGAGCTTAGAGAAGTTCCGAATCGAAGTCATGAGTCTGACAAACAGTCTCAGAGATTTACATGATTGGGGCGGATCGGAATGGATGGTCAGTCAGACGATTCAGAGGAAACTAGCTAGCACTACAGTACATAAGTTACATTTGAAGTATAGGACTAACCGGTTCACAATACAACAGATTGTTGAGGGGTTGAGCGATATCGTGAGTCACCTGAGTATAGGTCAGAGAGAAGAGTCACCACCATCATCACATAAACAAACAGTTAGTTACTCAGAAAACTCGGGAGATCAATTTAAAGCTCATAACACTAACATTGGGGTGTACTATAGCAAAGAAGTGTCTAAGACAAGGACCTCTAAGCAGACCCTCAGAGACACTCGTACCAGAATATGTGTGTTCTGCGAAGGCGAATACACTAGCGCAAGTTGCTCTCGGTATGCAACACTGAGCAGTAGGCGGCAGAGACTAAAGGAGTTGCAGCTATGCTTAAGATGTTGTGGGGGACATGAGACAAAAGATTGCCAGTCACTTCTTCCAGAGTGCTATAATTGCCTGAAAGGTAAGCACCATACTGCACTATGTCACAACAATTTAAGGGAACCCCAGGCTAGTAGGGAGGTTTCTCCAGTAGAGATAGAAAGCGAGCCCGAGCCTGAAATGGTAGCCAGCGTGATTAGTGTGGGCAAAGTCTCTAATCTGAGTGAGAAGCACAGAGTTGCTGCCCTACCTACAGTCATGGCAGGGGTTGTGGAACGGGAACAGATCTGAAACAACCTGATTATTCTTTGATTTGGGAGCACAAGTGTCCATGATAACAGAGAAGTTGGTGGCTAAGTTAAAGTTGAAGGCCACCGACAAAGTTAATGCGACATTGGTAGGTGCTATAAGTCAGGGCCCGCCCAAGTCTTATGATGTTGTGGATGTCACTGTTAAATTGGGTGGACATCGCAGAAATATTAAGCTTTGGTAGTAAAGACGTTACCTGCGCCTATTACGACCAGAGGTCTTGCAGCAGCAACCAAGCGATTGAAAGACCTTGGTGTGAAGCTGGCGACCAGGACATTACCACTGACACAGTCAGAAATGTAGGTATCTGATGGGGCCAACTATCTAGATGACTTCCTGTCTACACGACGGACTGTTAAGGAAGGAATTGGTTTATACAGATCCCCAGTAGGATATATCATCGGTGGCAGAATTCCTCATGAGTTCCTGCAACGCCAGAGAGGAAAAGCTGACACCACGATAGCTGGGAGTAGTGATAATGAATGTTAGTGTACACGACGAACCGCCAGGTAAGCCAAACCAAGTAGGAAGTGACGAACACTTAGCCACCTTGGGAGATGTTTTTATGGGGTACCTAAAGAGGGCGATAGATTGTCATTAAACCCAGGGAACCTCGTATCAGTGGGCAGAAGAGCTACCAGGGTATATGGGCCACTGGGTGGGAAAGTACGAAGCTGCTCAGACAAGGCTAGATGTGGAAAGACATTAAAGTTAAAGGGAAGGGTGTTAAGATCACCGGAACCCACAAGTTTACACCCCCAGCGATCCACACGGTGGAAACTGGACAGTCGGAGTTAAACCAGAGTCTCCTCGACGAGAGTGGCCAGACAGCACTCGTTTCCAGGGCCCGCCGTGGGGGCTTGCGGAAGGTGAACTTGATGTAGACTTATCGTCTACCTTCGTCGGCGGGAGGATGTTGAAATTTATCGGGTCACTCGGGGTTCCACAGGGTAAGTGAGCCGTTAGGAGCCTTTTAAACATACCGTGGATTGGCCCTCGGAGTTCAGGGAACCCACACTCCCAACCAAAACATACACACATTCGAGCTAACGAAGGTAACTATTATGTACATTTTAATTGATAGATTTATCCACCTAGGCACACCTAGGCAAGTTTGTACAGTTCGAAACTAATAGTAGGATTATTAAGGCAACGTTAGATATTAATAATGTAGCTCTAGCACCCTAACATAGGTAGTTATAGGCCTGAATAGGCAAGCATTAGGTTATGTTAGCTAGAGACAACTGGCAGCCCACACTTGAATCTAGGCAGTGTGGGGGTCACGAATCGTGACCTACGTTCTTACCAGACAAGACATCACCTGGAGAAGACGTGCTGTGACCAAGCAGCATTCCCCACGTGACCCAACATCTGTCCTGGGGCCCCGGAGGAGATCCCGAAGTACCGTGGAAATCTCTCTCCATCCAGACCCATTACAGTAAGACTAGGCTTTCTTTCTCTCAGTATCTGGCCAGTTTTCTGGGAAAACGTTAGTGAGTTTTCTGTGGGTCTTAAGCAGACGGACGCCTTTGTGTTGGGGATGTACCAGTGTCGTCTCTTAAGTTCAAGTCTTGAAGCTAGTGTTACTTACTGCATATATTGCTCAAGGGATATCCTAGGAACCAGGTAACTCTGAGGTGCAGGCAGGACACTAATACCCCATCTTTTACAGACAAAGTTTCTCCACTGCACATGGTGTTAGGAGGGTTATAGATAAGGAAGAGAAGGACACACATAGCCACTATTTCAAGTAAGTAAACCCCTTCCAGTATTGTGTAGGCAGTGTGGGATTCCCCCTACTGCAATTAGCTAGAAATTTGTACCATAGCCACTTGTAAGTCTGAGAGAAGTGTCTCAGAGTGTCGGTGTCAACAGTGCTTGCTCTAAGTGCAGCTTACAAGGAGGCAGTCCCAAAACAAGTTTCTATACTTATCCTTATTACATGACATACCTGTTGCTCCACTGAAAATGTTCTAAAGACGATCAACGGTAGACAAACTACCGACATCGGAGATCATGAGTGTCGTATCATCTACATAGCCAACGATATGAATAGTCCTACCACACTGCCTAGTGACGTGCAAAACCCTGCAGCTCCAGTATCATTTTCAAAACGAGATGATCTACATTATCGAATGCGGCCTTCAGTCTATAGCCAGAATCCCTCCCCCTTCCCCATTCCACTTTGATGATCACAAACAAAATCACAAATTACTTTTCTCCCAAAGCATCAATTGCCCTGGAATCCCAGCCTGACTCAGATATAAAACCTTCTCAAAGAGAGGGTTTAATGGGATTACACAAATTTTTGAAAAAATTTATAATCAGATTTAACAGGGTAATCGCCCTGTAATCATGGATATCAGTACTTTGGTTTTCTTTGGGACAAAAACTACTATTCCTTCATGTTGAGACCGTTTAATCTACCCTTTTTTTCATCTTTCATAACCATATTAAAAATCCACGGCTCGCCCCAGAATTCAAATAAAAACACAAGGTAATCCGTCCAAGGATTTTCCTGTTTTCATATCCTGAAGGGTAGATGATTCATCGCTCCAATAGGCCCAATAGCACACAGTTGTTCATTTGTCGTTAACCCGGCAAGATATCCATGAACGAACAACGTCCATGGCAACCGACGTTCGACAACCACTAAACTTATTACGGTACACATATCAGCGAAAGACTCATACAATCGGTATTCGTTATTGTCATACCCACGGAAGGACTCAACTCCATCGCGACCGTAAACTCATAATAAATTAAAGCCCGGCGGCGTTGATGTTGTTCACGTAAGACATATGCCGATGGCCGATCACCACAAAATACTTCATCAATACCAGCCACAATGCGCGCCCCGTGGAACAACTGATTTTGTGCTCTGATATTTCCTCTTCAGTCCAGCAATGGTATCTGCTGGGTACTCTGCACGTGGCTCGTAACATGCATGCAATTTTGTCGTAAAAATGTAACTTCCATAATGTAACTGTCTCGCTTCTTTTTCCACCGCCTGAAAAAAATTTAATACCAGGTTTACCTCTTAATCCCCCATTGAATATCTACAACACCCACCTTGCCTAGATGGACCATATCTGACCAAAAATAAAGAACATCTTCCTCTTTTAAAATACTAACATTTTTTAAACCGAGGTTTAT
>WNWK01025587.1:0-28395 GCA_009830355.1 Cherax destructor | reverse complement strand
TTAGATATAAACTAATGAGATACAATTATCAAAAACAATGTAGCACCAATGAGTTTGGTATTGGTTATGTATTAAGCTAGAATGAAATATAGTACAGTAAAATTAAAGAAAATTTAGATATAACTAATAAGATTAAATTACTAATAACAATGTAGCACCAATGAGTTTGGTATTGGTTATGTATTAAGCTAGAATGAAATAAAGTACAGTAAAAATTACAAATTTAGTTAATCTATTAAGTTTAAGTTAAGGTTTAAGTTAGGTGGAGCAGAAAATTTTCCAGGTAAATCATACGTGGATTTTCCATTGATCTACTGTAACTAGGTACAGTGGAACTCCGGATTTCGTACGCACCAACTATTGTACGTTTCGGATTTAGACCACTTTTTGGGCAAAATTTTTGTCCGGATTTCATACCTCCACCCGGAAATCGTATATATCAGACACGTCCGCCCGCCCGGGACACTGCCACTCATGCGTATGTGTCTTAGTCTGGCTCTGGCACTGGTCAAGTGAGCATTATACATACTTCGCACGTTCATCCGAAACATTTCCTAATAATCCATTGTTTTTTGTGCTTAACTATTGAGTGTGACTGTGAAATAAGCCACCATGGGCCCAAAGAAAGTTCTAGTGCCAGCCCTTTGGTAAAGAAAGTGAGAAACATGATAGGGGAGAAGGTGCCTTCTTCAGTGATTAAGGACATTTGTGCAAAGTGGAATGAGGTGCAATCTTTTGTGGAAAAATATCTCCCTGGCCAAGCTGATACAAGCCATATCTGCAACATGTTCAGTGACAATACCTTGTTCCATTTTAGGCAAATCTTAAAGAGACGCCAGAAGCAGAGCTCTCTGGACAGATTTTTAGTGCGACAGAGGTCCAGTGCCAGTAAAAGACAAAGAAGGGAAGTAACCCCGGATAGGGCTTTGATACATGAAGTCCTTATGGAGGGGATTTCCTTCCAAACAATAAGCTCTCCTCTCTCTCCTCCTTGCCTTCTTCCATACACCAACAAGAGTCTTCAATAAAGGTATATGTAATAGTGATTTAAATGTTCATTTATCCATTTCATTAGTGCTTTATATTTATTTCACATTGTTTTCTGTATGTAAAACTATAGTTATTCTTTAAAAAATGTATTTTTTGCTAATATTTTTGGGTGTCTGGAACAGATTAATTGTATTTACATTATTTCTTATGGGAAATATTACCTGGATTTCGTACATTTTGGATTTAGACCGACCTTCTGAACGGATTAAGTCACGAAATCCAGGGTTCCACTGTAACTTCCTGTATCTTCACCATCAATCACTTCACAAAACTAAAGATCATTGAATCAGTTTGCAATAATAAATCATACTTTCAAATTTGTACCATTCATACATTAAGTATCTTTTATTGTGCACATAATTGTAGTTAACTGTATAAGAAATCCTACTTAATAGTCTGTGTCTAATTTAAGTAGTCTTTGTATTAGATTAGTCTGCCTTAAATGCATTGCATACTAATGGTATTCTTTAGTGCCTAACAATGTTTTACTGCATGTAAACTACATACATTTTCTTTGTTCAGCATAAAAATAAAAATTTGATTTTGAACACAATTTATAATAACCTAAGCTTTTGGAAGTACCAAAAGTTTGGATATTTTTTTAAATCTGCTGTTTTTTTATCAAAATCAAATCAAAATTTTTATTTGCATTGTATATAATGTGTAGTTTATATGTAATAAAATATTGTTAAGCAGAAAGCAAGACACTAGCATGCATTAGCATTTCAGGCAGACTAATCCTAATGCTTAAAGACTACTTAAAATTAGACAGGTTATGGAGTAGTTATTATTATTATTATTATGATCAAGGGGAGCACTAAACCCGTAGGATTATGCAGCGCCTGTGGAGGGGGGATGTGGAAGGTATTCAGGCTTAATTCAGGGAACTGGAGCACAGATCCAATTCCCTAGATCAAGAGCCCCTCACCAGCGTCAAGGAACCTCCCTTGAGGGGTATGGAGTAGTGAATTTTAATTATGTATTATTACAAAAACATTATAAGTAATAAAATTTATAGTAGAGAGGCAGCAAAAACAATAGTACGATTAGCACAATTTATAATAGTACAATTTTAAGTGTGTATTAATACTTTAAATTAATTTAGTGATCTTAAGTTAATTGGGATTTCTTGAGTAGATTCAAACTGGTTCTATGATTTCAGGCATAGAATAGTGTTGCTATAGTTAAGTTAGTGTTGGTATAGTTAAGTTTAGGAGATGAGGTGATTTTCAATTATAGTCCTAAACTGACTGGCAGACAGGAGACCTTTTGCTGGTTCAGGCAATGATCTTGGGACCCTTTATGTGCACTGCACTATTGCATAGGGTGAGACAGATATGAGGGATGTCGAAGAGAGTTTTGTGCCTTGTGTTGTGCCTGTGTGTTCTGTTGTAGCTATTAAGAAGTTTAAAAGGAGGGTTTATACTGGAGTTCAATGTTCTGCATATATAGTAGGCACAGTAATACGAGTGAATATTTTGTATATTAAATAAGTTCAAATTCTCGAAGAGTGGAGGGGGCGTGTTGTTTGGCGTAGGAGTTGGTGATCATCCACACAACAGCTTTTTATTGGATTATTAATGGTTTAAGGTGATTAGTCATAGCAGATTCCCAAGCACAAATACCATAGGTGAGGTAAGGGTAGATCAGAGTGGTATAGTGTAAGCTTTTTGTTGGGTTATTAATGGTTTAAGGTGATTAATCAGAGTAGATCCCCAAGCATAAATACCATAGGTGAGGTAAGGGTAGATTAGAGTGGTATAGTGTAAGTAGTACTATTTTGGGGACAGTACCTTATTTTGGAAAGGATGCCTACTGCTTTGGAGACCTTAACTATATGTGGATGTGGGTCTGAAATTTAAGGTTGCAGTCAAAATGAAGACCTAAAAATTTGCCCTCAGTGTGTCTTGTAATGGGGGAACCATTGCTCAATATGTTAAAGATTAAAAAGATTAAAGAATAAAGTTTTTATTTCTTTGCAAAGGTTACAATGTGTAATTACAATTTTGATTTGTTAAGTACAAAGAAAGCCACTATCATGTCGGAGCATTTCGAAAAAACTAATCCTAGTACATAATAACTACTTAAGTCTAGACAAGATAAGAATGGCTAACTTTTTAATAAATCTTTATTTTATCTTAATACTAATGCGAGGTAGTTGGGTGGAGGTTTATAAGATTAATAATCTTGAAGTTGCACATAATAAAAACAACATTACAATTAATGGCTCAAACAGTAATATTTTATGGATTGGCAGATGTTTTAATAGACTATAGGTCATATAATATAATATTTGGGAGAGTTGCTTCAAACTGATTAAAAGTTGTTTTGGTTGGTTTGGTTAGTATTGAGAGATGAGATGATTTTTAAGCATATTCCTAAATTTGTATGTAATCAGGGATCCTTTACCGGTTCAAGTAGTGAATTCCAGATCTTTGGGCCCTTTATTTGCATTGCATTTTTGCATAGTGTGAGACTGACATGAGGGTTGTCGAAGAGTGCCTTGTATTGTGACTGTGCGTTCTGTTGTAGCTATCAAGGAGAAGTTTAAGCAGAGGGTTTATGTATATTAAAGTGTAATGTTCTGTATATATAGCAGGCACAATAATATGAGTGCATGTCTTGTACATTTAATAGGTTCAGGCTTTTGAAAAGTGGTGGGATGTGCTGTCTGGCAGAGAAGTTGATAATCATCCGCACAGCAGCTTTTTCTTGGGTTATTAAAGGTTTAAGGTGGTTGGCTGTGGTTGATCCCCAGGCACAAATACCACAGGTGAGGTAGGGATATATTAGAGTGGTATAGGGTAAGGAGTGTCGTTTGGGGAACATAGTACTGTACAGTGGACTCCCGAGTTACGAACACCCCGGAAATCGTACAATTATGTAAGTATAATATTGTAAGTGCTCTTGTAAGTGTATTTTTGGGGGTCTGAAATGGACTAACCTACTTGACATTATTTCTTAAGAAAGTAAATTCGTTCGGTAATGGCACTTGAGCAGGCTTCTGGAATGAATTTTGTTCGTTACTCGGGGGTCCACTGTATCTTGAAAAGGATGCCTATTGATTTGGAAATTTTCTTGGATAAATCCTAGATGTGGGAATGCAATTTAAGATTACAGTCAAGGTGAAGACTTAGAAATTAACCCTCAGTTAAGTTGGATATTTAAGGCTCTGTTTCCAAACAGCAAGTAATAGGTTTGTCAATATTTGAAAGTGAGTTTGTTGGTCGTCATCCACATAGATAGTTTTAGTAGCTCGTCTTTAACAGTGTCGCTAAGCACAATTGGGTTTGAGCGAGAGAAGACAGAGGTAGTGTCATCTGCTCATAGAAATGGTTTAAGGAGATGCGATGCATTGGGGAGATCATTGATGTAAATGAGAAAGAGCAAAGGGTGAAGGACACTGCCTTGTGCTATTCCAATGGCTACAGGCTGAGTAGTCGAGGTTACACCATTTGTGGAGACTTACTGATCTCTACTGCTAAGATTTTAGGTATTCAGGAGTATGTCCTTTGACCACCCCATAAGGTCCTAGTTTAAGGAGCAAAATATTGTGGTCCACTGTATCAAATGCTTTCTGCAGGTCTATGAAAAGCCCCAGAGAATATTCGTTTTTTCAAGCACTGCATATAGCAGTTCAAGCATTTGTTTAATTGCATCATTTGTAATTTTTTCGACCTAAATCCAAACTGGCAAGGAGCTAAGTTATGTTGTGAGATATTAGGTAGGAGTATAAACTCACATATGTACAGTAAACTTACAAGTTGCACAATAATAACTCAAGTTTTCAATATCCTGAGATTTAAATTTACTTTTTCATTACAACTAGTGACATGCCTTTACCATTATTTTCTGCTGAAGCAGAATTCATTTCCAGTGGTGGCAATATACTTAAATAATTTTGTTTAGTTTTTTTGAAGTCTGAGGAATTCAACCCTATTTTTACCATATGTTTTTTACTCCATAAGTCACAGAAATCATTGATAACAAAGATTTCAGGAATGTAACCTGTGCAAATGTGATCATCCACTGCATCTGATCAAGTAATGTTGGACTATATTGTATTTTTAACCTGTCAATGATCACTTAGTTTGGGTACTCTAGTGTTGTAATTATGTAATGAATTTGTGTTCTGCAAAGTAGGCATCACTGTTTGTAGGTTTTTGTTAGTGCTACTGAGTTTTCAAGTAAATTACAGCTATTTATATTAAAAAAAGATGTCTAGTATTGAATGAATGGATGACAAAATGGAAATACAGTGGACTCCTGGTTATCGGCCATAATTCGTTCCAGAATGCTGTTCGAGTGCCGTTACCGAACAAATTTATTCCCATAAGGAATAATGTAAATTAGATTAGTCTGTTTAGACCCCTAAAAATATACTCACAAAAGCACTTACAAAAATACACTTACATAATTGTGCGAGTTGGGAGTAGTACGAAATCCGGGGGTCCACTGTACAGTAGACCCTCGGTTTTCGTTGAAAATTCTTTCCAGAATGCTGTTTGAGTGCCGTTACCAAATGAATTTGCTCCCATAAGGACAAATTTAAATTAGATTAGTCATTTCAGACCCCCAAAAATACACTTACAAAAGCACTTACGAAAATACACTTACATAATTGTTCGAGTTTGGAGGTGAAACGAAAACCGAGGGTACACTGTACTGTACTGTAATATGAATGAACATGAACACAGTGTTCAAAGCTGACATTACGAGATTTATTGTTTATCACAGAAAAACAGCTTCAATACTAAAATAGCAATGTCGACTAAAACTAAAGATGCGAATGATAATGTGTTTACACATCATTTAGTAGATATTGCGGTACAAAGCAAGGAACTCACAGCTTCACCTGAGATGGTGGCACCATCAAAGGTGCAACCTTAACCCTAGAGGGTCGAGATCCCCGATCCTGAACTCATTCTCAGGGTTGAAAAATATTCGAAAAAAAAATTAAGTTTTTCTTATGAAATGATAGAGAATCTTTTCCTGATCATAATGACACCAAAAGTATGATTTACGCATCGGCAATTTCGCCCAATTTGAGCCCAATTTTCGGCCAATTCCAATGTTCCAGTCGACTAAAATCAGGTATTTTGCTAGAACTACATTTGTTCTATTGATTGAGTACAAGAAACCGCCCATTTATCAATTTCAACTACCTAATAAAGTGGTCAGAAATTGGCAATTTGGCCAATTTCACACAAATTTCAAAAGATGCCAATTTCAAAATAGGGTCCAGAATAAAATAACATTTTCTCTGTTCATTAGTCACGTCTCCAGGCCCCTTTTATATTACTCTTGCTTTCCATTTTGAATTTTTATTCTCACAAAAAATAGAAGATTTACTGTTATGCAGACTAATGTATTATTGTAAAAATGGTATAAATAATATCAGCGCACTTGTAAAAGAATATTAGACTCACCAGTTGACATGTATTGGATGCGTGGCGTGATTTGTTTACTCTAGAACATCGGCAAAAATCGAACATTTCCGCTACTTTGAGCTCAACGTCTAGGTACTTTTCATCGTGAAACCAATCAAAATCATCTCTATTTCTGTAATATATTTTCCATTCTATCAAATGAGACCAAGAAAACGAGAATACAACCATAAATACCATACAAAAATACACTGCAAAATCACTGTATTAAACCAAAAACACGGTCGGAGTTTTTTTCTCATTATGCATTGCGTGCTTCAGGATTTTTTTTATACTGCACACACTGACCACGCAGACCCATTCTTTCATATGTAGGCCTACCAGATTTCTTCCACCAGATTTGAAGGCACTAGAATTTACGTGTATAAGTACGTGACCGACCCAGGCTGTTATGATATACATGTACATGACCGACCCTCAAAGGGTTAAAATTAAGTATAAATAATTTAAAGGCAAATAAAAAATTAATTACAATATTTAAGAAAACTAATTTTAGTAATCTTTTTATAGAAGATTGAAAACAAATCTGAAAATTTCAAGTGAATATCATATCGCAATAATATCACAGCATGAATTAGCATGCAATTTATGTCCAACTTAGTAAAGCCATTTATGAGATATTGGATTTAACTTTAACAACTTTTACCCTACAAATCCATAAAAAATGCTGCTAATAACTTTCCTGTCCTTTGGGGGAGCTGAGCTCTGGCTTCTTGGCCTGCTATTAACCTATTTCTTGTCCTGATGCTCAAGCTGTGTTAAAGATTTTGGGTTTTCAAGTACAGTGGACCCCCAGATTTCGTAGGCGTCGGATTTCGTAAAATTCGGAATTAGTAACATTTTTTCATAAAAATATTGGTTCGGTATTCATAGATCCGTTCGGAATTAGTAATTTGTCCCAGACGCGTACGCGTGGCCCAACACTCCATCCAGAGTCAGTGTGCCATTGTTTACCAGCGAGTGACGGTCACCCAGGCATTCATACATTTTGTCATTATTCCATTGTTTTTAGTGCTTGCAACTGCTAAATAAGCCACCATGGGCCCAAAAGCTCCTAGTATCAGCCCTGTGGCAAAGAAGGTCAGAAACACGGTAGAATGGAAAAAAAGAGATCATTGCAAAATATGAAAGTGGAGTACGTGTCGCTGAGCTGGCCAGGCTGTATGGCAAAGCCTATACAACCATCGCTTCCATCGTGGCCAAGGGAAATGAAATCAAGGAAGCTGTTGTTGCGAAAGGTGCAAATATGATCACAAAACAGAGATCGCAAATACTGGAAGATGTGGAAACTTTGTTTTTTTGGTGTGGATCAACGAGAAAGAATTAGCAGGAGATAGTGTTACGCAAGCAATAATATCTGAAAAAGCAAGGCAGTTGCATGATGATCTCATCAAGAAAATGCCTGCAATGAGTGTTGAAGTTAGCGAATTTAAAGCAAGCAAAGGCTGGTTTGACAGATTTAAGAAGCGTAGTGGCATACACAGTGTGATAAGGCATTGTGAGGCAGCCAGTTCAGACAAATGTGCAGCTGAAAAATATGTGCATGAATTCAAAAGCTGTGTAGAGGCTGAAGAATTCAAACCCCAACAAGTGTTTAATTGTGACAAAACAGGTCTATTTTGGAAGAAAATGCCAAACTGGACCTACATTACACAGGAGGAAAAGGCACTGCCAGGACACAAGCCTATGAAAGACAGGCTAACTCTTATGTTGTGTAGTAATGCTAGTGGGGATTTCAAAGTGAAGCCTTTACTCGTTTATCACTCTGAAAATCCCAGTGTTGCCAAGGCTAATTTGTGTGTGAAGTGGAAGGCTAACACTAAGGCATGGGTCACGAGGGAAATTTTCCTTGATTGGTTCAATGAAGTATTTGGCCCCAGTGTGAAGAAATATCTCCTGGAAAATAAATTGGACATCAAGTGCCTCCTGGTAATGGACAATGCTCCTTCTCATCCTTGAGACTTGGAAGAGCAAATTGTGGAGGACTTTAAGTTCATCACAGTGAAGTTCTTTTTCCCTAATACCACTCCTCTCCTCCAGCCCATGGACCAGCAGGTCATTTCAAACTTCAAAAAACTCTACACCAAAGCAATGTTTCAAAGATGCTTTGACATAACCTCGGACACTCAATTGACCCTAAAAGAGTTTTGGAAAGATCACTTCAGTATCATGATCACGGTATCTCCTGTGCCAGGAGAAGTGGAACAGAATTCTTCCTCCGTAAGCCATGCGTGTCGTAAGAGGCGACTAAAATGCCAGGAGAAAGGGGCTAGTAACCCCTTCTCCTGTATATATTACTAAATGTAAAAGGAGAAACTTTCGTTTTTCCTTTTGGGCCACCCCGCTTCGGTGGGAAGCGGCCGACGTGCATAAACCATATAGGGAAGGCAGATCTGTAAGAGCTTCATCTGCAACGGCAACAGACCACAGTTCAGGAAATTGCTGCAGAGGAGGAGGAAGAGAGATGGAAGACGTTGCCTTCTTCAATGATTAAGGAGATTTGTGACAAATGGACTGATGTACAAAGATTTATGGATCACTTTCACCCTAACAAAGCTGTTGCAGGCCGTGCTGGCAACATGTACAATGACAATGTGGTGTCCCATTTCAGGGATGTTTTAAAGAAACACCAGACACAGAGCTCCCTGGACAGATTTTTTGTGAGAGAGGGTTCCAGTGACTCTCAAGCTGGTCCTAGTGGCATTAAAAAACAAAGAAGGGAAGTAACCCCGGAAAAGAACTTCGTACCTTAAGTGTTAATGGAAGGGGATTCCCCTTCCAAACACTAGCAACTCCTCCTTCCTCTCCCCTCCTTCCATCTTCCACACATCAACAACTCTTCAATAAAGGCAAGTGTCAAGTTATTACTGTTTTATACTTTATCTCATTCTTTTCTGTGTAATTTAATGTGGAAACAAAATTTATTTTAATACTTTTGGGTGTCTGGAATGGATTAACTGAATTTCCATTATTTCTTATAGGAAAAATAGATTCGGATTTAGTAATTTTCGGTTTTAGTAGTGCCCTCTGGAACGGATTAATTACGAAAACCGGGGTCCACTGTATATTGTCTACAACATTTGTTTATACACTTTAATTTCATGTAAAGTCTCTACAAGACTATTTATCATTCAAGAGATGTTGTAATAGGAGAAAAAGGTTACTGGGAATAGGAATAAGTTGACTGGTCAAAGAAGTGATTATAATATATCTTATTTGACAAATTTAATCAATATAGGTAAGAACAGCTTCACAGTTTTATTCCACATAACATATCTCATACTATTTTATTCCTTTTACAAGCAAGCAAGAGAATTTCCTAACTACAAAAAATCAGAATCCTTCATCTATAATGGGTAAAATGGACTTTAATTAAAGCAGAGGGACGTAACAAGAACCATCACAGAGTCAATTCCTCACTACTCTACAAATGCACTACAGTATGAAACTCAACAAAATACTATACTATAGATTAAGTAAACTCTTACTATTTTCTATTTTCACACTGAGAAAGGACTAACTTCTTAAGGCTGTTCTAACTAAACATCAAAAGCAATAAATCATTTATGTACAAAGCAGCAAATAACAAACCAGCAGTAACTATACATTTGATTAAGTATAACTTTACTTTTTTAACTGTGAATGTATAGTAAAACCCTGATATAACAGACCCCTGTGTAATGGATATGAGATATAATAGACAAAATATTTGGCCAGACAAATGTTGAATTCAATGAGCCAAGTCTTCTGCATCAACATTCTGTACATTAACATTAGTGAGTGTGTGTGTATACATATGTGTGTGTACATATATGTGTGTGTGTGCATATACATATTGTGTGTGTGTGTGTGTGTGTGTGTGTACTCACCTAATTGTGGTTGCAGGGGTCGAGACTCAGCTCCTGGCCCCGCCTCTTCGCTGTCCGCTACTGGGTCTCTGCTCTCCCTGCTCCATGAGCTTTATCATACCTTGTCTTAAAACTATGTATGGTTCCCGCCTCCACTATATCGTTCGCTAGACTATTCCACTTCCTGACTACTCTATGGCTGAAGAAATGCTTCCTAACATCCCTTTGACTCATCTGAGTCTTCAGCTTCCAGTTGTGCCCCCTTGTTTCTGTGTTCCCTCTCTTGAACATCCTGTCACTATCCACCTTGTCGATTCCCCGCAGTATTTTGTATGTCGTTATCATGTCTCCTCTACCCCTTCTGTCCTCTAGTGTTGTTAGTCCTATTTCCCTCAACCTTTCTTCATAGGACAGTCCCCTGAGTTGTGGAATTAGCATTGTCGCAAACCTTTGCACTTTCTCTAGTTTCTTGACGTGCTTGACCAGGTGTGGGTTCCAGACTGGTGCTGCATACTCTAGTATGGGCCTGATGTACACGGTGTACAGTGTCTTGAACGATTCCTTGTTAAGGTAACGGAACGCTAATCTTAGGTTTGCCAGTCGCCCATATGCTGCCGCAGTTATCTGGTTGATGTGTGCCTCCGGAGACGTGCTTGGCGTTATACTCACCCCAAGGTCTTTCTCCTTTGACGAGGTTTGTAGCCTTTGTCCACCTAGCCTGTACTCTGTCAGCGGTCTTCTTTGCCCTTCTCCGATCTTCATGACTTTGCATTTGGTGGGATTAAATTCGAGAAGCCAGTTGCTAGACCAGATGTCAAGCTTGTCCAGGTCTGTTTGAAGTCCTGTTTGGTGTGTGTACTCACCTAATTGTACTCACCTAATTGTGGTTGCAGGGGTCGAGACTCAGCTCCTGGCCCCCCTCTTCACTGATCGCTACTAGATCCTCTCTCCCTGCTCCATGAGCTTTATCATATCTCGTCTTAAAGCTAGGTATGGTTCCTGCCTCCACTACATCACTTGCTAGACTATTCCACTTCCTGACAACTCTATGACTGAAGAAATACTTCCTAACATCCCTTTGACTCATAGGAGTCTTCAACTTCCAATTGTGACCCCTTGTTTCTGTGTCCCCTCTCTGGAACATCCTGTCTCTGTCCACCTTATCTATTCCATGCAGTACTCTCCTGTCTTCCAATGTTGTCAGGCCGATTTCCCTTAACCTTTCTTCGTAGGACATTCCCCTTATCTCTGGAACTAGTCTTGTCGCAAACCTTTGCACTTTCTCTAATTTCTTGACGTGCTTCACCAGGTGTGGGTTCCAAACTGGTGCTGCATACTCCAATATGGGCCTGACGTACACAGTGTACAGTGTCTTGAACGATTCCTTACTAAGGTATCGGAACGCTATTTTCAGGGTTGCCAGGTGCCCATATGCTGCAGCAGTTATCTGGTTGATGTGTGCTTCCGAAGATGTGCTCGGTGTTATACTCACCCCAAGATCTTTTTCCTTGAGCAAGGTTTGCAGTCTTTGGCCATCTAGCCTATACTCTGTCTGTGGTCTTCTTTGCCCTTCCCCGATCTTCATGACTTTGCATTTGGCGAGGTTAAATTCGAGTAGCCAGTTGCTGGACCAGGTGTCCAGGATGTCCAGATCTCTTTGAAGTCCTGCCTGATCTTCATCTGATTTAATTCTCCTCATTAACTTCACATCATCTGCAAACAGGGACACTTCTGAGTCTATCCCTTCCATCATGTCATTCACATATACCAAAAATAGCACTGGTCCTAGGACTGACCCCTGTGGGACCCCGCTCATCACAGGCGCCCACTGTGATACCTCATCACGTACCACGACTTGTTGCCTCCCTGTCAGGTATTCTCTGATCCAATGCAGTTCTCTTCCTGTTATACGTGCCTGATCCTCTAGCTTCTGCACTAATCTCTTGTGAGGAACTGTGTCGAAGGCCTTCTTGCAGTCCAAAAAAATGCAATCAACCCACCCCTCTCTCTCGTGTCTTACTTCTGTTTTTGTCATAAAACTCCAGAAGGTTTGTGACACAGGATTTGCCTTCCATAAATCCGTGCTGTTGTCATTTATAATCTTGTTCCGTTCCAGGTGCTCCACCACTCTCCTCCTGATAATCTTCTCCATGACTTTGCATACTATACACGTCAGTAACACTGGTCTATAGTTTAGTGCCTCTCTTCTGTCTCCTTTTTTAAAAATGGGAATTACATTTGCCGTCTTCCATACCTCAGGTAGTTGTCCAGTTTCAAGGGATGTGTTGAAGATTGTGGTTAGTGGCACACACAGCATCTCTGCTCCCTCTCTAAGGATCCACGGGGAGATGTTGTCCAGTCCCATCGCCTTTGAGGTATCAAGGTCACTTAGCAACTTCTTCACCTCCTCCTCAGTTGTGTGTATGTCATCCAACACTTGTTGGTATATTCCTTGTTGGTGTCCCCCTCTGTTCTGTCTTCCCAGAGTCCTTCCTGTCTCCACTGTAAATACTTCCTTAAATCTCGTGTTGAGCTCCTCACATACCTCTCGATCGTTTCTGTGTGTGTGTGTGTGTGTGTTAGTTACCATTTTGTCCTAGGCACATGTCGATTAGACACTAGGCCTGTTGCATATGCATGCGTGCGTGTGTTAGTTAGTTACCATTTTGTCCTAGGCACATGTCGATTAGACACTAGGCCTGTTGTATGTGTGTGTGTGTGTGTGTAAGGAAACACATTGAAATGTTTCCACCCCGCCGGGAAGCGAACCCGGGCCCTCTGTCCGTGTGTGTGTGTGTGTGTGTGTGGTTCAATGTGTGTGTGCATGTGTGTGCGCATGTGTCCATGAGCGTGTGTCCATGAGCATGTGTCTGTGTGTGTACGTGTGTGTGCACACGTACGTGTGCATATGCATGTCTCTATCATTAAGAGGTTTTTCATTTCAATAGTTAATTACAGTATGTATTGTACTAATACTGCATAATATGCAGTATTAGTACAATACTGCATTAAAATTATATTATTATTATCATTATTTATGTATTCTAATTAATATTATTATAAAGTACTGCATTTCATTACCTCTACTAGAAATGTAGTAATCCTTGTCTAGGGACTCTGTCAACAGTGTTACTTGTGTAGTACGTATATATATAATCTAATACCATTTATAAGCAGGCTCCCTGTCCAAGCCTTAGCTGTACCCTGAACAATTTTCAATTAACAAATTTCCCCAACAAAGCTAAAATGATCAGTATTTATACAATACTGCAGTAATAACACTGTAAAAAATAATAAAAAAACAAACATTAAAAATATCCTCTTCCTTACCAAACACTGCTTGCTTGTATTTCATGAATGTTTTTAACATAGTTCCTCTTGTATTTTTTGAAGTATTCCTGTGGATAAAATATCAGCATATATTTTTTGTTGCCACTGTTTCTTTAGTTTAGGTATATTAGATAAACAGTAGACTATCGATTAGATGGCATTGTTAGGGGTAAGTCGAGCTGGGCTTTTTATAAAAAAACACCAGATAATCCCATCTTTTTTTTTAAGGTCCTAATATTTGCACATTCCCTTTCAGCATTATACCAAGGTTTGCTGTACATAAAAAAGAACCACTGAATAAAGTTAAATGCTGATGAAACAATCACCAGAGAATCAATGGTCTACTGTATTACGTACAGGTACAGTATATAATGTTAAGAATTATGACATAACATCCAAGATTTATTACGTTATTAGCCATTTAGCCAGAATTTACAGTAATTTGTGTTTATTGATGTGTACATTACCCTTAATGTTTCCAATATTTAAAAATAAATGCCAACCAACTAAACAAAGAAATATAATACAGTATGCACAAAAAAATACTAAATGTTATTAAGCTAGACAAAGGTGAACAAACAGCAAAATTAAGCCTTCTAATATACAGCTACATTGTACAGTGGACCCCCAGTTTTCGGCCGGTTTGGAAATCAAGCAATTCAGATTTTGAGCACTTTTTTGGGCGAAATTTCCCCCCGGATTTCGAGCATCCGCTCAGAAATCGTTGGTACCAGACGCGTGCACCTGGGTAACTCATACGTTCGTGATTCATTCTTGGGTACATTAAATGTCTTATTTTACGTTAATATAGACATTTTCATTAATCCATCTATGATATTTTCTTCAAAATTATATAAGAAACATGTTACTACATAGCATATAAACATGCAATGTTTATATGCTATCGAGTGGCGAGTCAGGTGGAGGAAAAACATTACGTTTTCTCTGGTCCAGCGTCCAGCGTTAGAGAAAACTGTATGAATCTGCTGTCTGGCCCAGTCACCGCCCTTAATGCTTTTGTTTACAATTCTCGGCATGAATTATTCATTACTTCTCCCTTTGTTTATGATGGCATCTAAAGGTAGTTGTTAGAAATGATTAAACTCAGTGAACATGGTATGTCGATGGTAATAATATGGCTGTAGGCCGCAGTAGGTATAGCTCAGGCGGACTACATACGTGTACCTACATCCACCGGCTACCTACACTGACTTCCTACAAATAAATACTACTCACCTCTCGCCCTACATTAAGACTACAAATATTTTAAGGTAAGTAATGAATGTACTAACCACTGAAGAGCTGCAACACTATAATTATTCTCTATAAAATTTATTTTTTAATATTTTTGGGTGTCTGAAACGGATTAACTGGATTTACATTATTTCCCATAAGGGAAATATTACTTCGGTTTTCGGCCATTTCGGATTTCATGCAACCTTCTGGAACGGATTAATTACAAAAACTGGGGGTCTACTGTAAGAGATTTACTTACAACAACAAGAACTTTGGAAGCCTGAGCCAGTGAACAGCGGGAGTGTGTAGCTTTCAGCATGAGCACTGGCACCCAGTGGAACACAAGACGCAGCAATCCAAACGTTAAAATTATGAAGAACCAGCTGATGCCAGTCTTTGCCCGAGACCGGTGATACCCATAGATCTCCTAAAATAAAAATTAACCAATTACGTACATTCATTTATAAATTATTAACTTGCCCACACACATAACTACATGCAAAAATTTTAAGAGAGTAATAAGTATACAGTGCTGCATATACTGTACTTACAGTACCTACTTGTTTTTGTTAGGATCAAACTCCACCTCCTGAGCCTGTCTTTCAACCACTTACCAACTTTTGTTATGCCTCCCAAGACCTAAGGGCTCTTATATTTGCATTTGAACTCATGTGTGGTGATCCCAGCCACTACATCCTCCACTAACACGGTCGTCTTGCTCAATAACCTTGTGTGAAAAAAGTGCCATTTTTTTTATCCTGTATGCTTTAAATTTCCATTGGTGAAGGAATGTGAAAGGAGAGCAAATGAGAGTGGGTGAGATGCTATCAACAAATTTTGCTGAGAACAAGAAAAAGTTTTGGAATGAGATTAATAAGTTAAGAAAGCCTAGGGAATAATAATAATAATAATAATAATAATAATAATATGTAATAGTATCTTTATTTCTACAAGTACAGTGGTACCTCTACTTACGAGCAGCTCCCAACTCGAACAATTATGTAAGTGTATTTTTGTAGGTGCTTTTGTAAGTGTATTTTTGGGGGTCTAAAATGGATTAATCTAATTTTCATTATTTCTTATGGGAAAAAATTCATTCGGTATCGGCACTTGAATAGCCGTCTGGAGCGAATTAAGCTCATAACTCGAGGTACCACTGTACATGTACAAGGTATACAAGCCTAGCTGACATCAATGACATACAGTGGACCCCCAAGTAACGAGCATAATTCATTCCAGAAGCCTGCTCAAGTGCCATTACCGAACGAATTTTCTCCCTTAAGGAATAATGTCAAGTAGGTTAGTCCATTTCAGACCCCAAAAATACACTTACAAAAGCACTTACAATATTATACTTACATACTTGTACGATTTCCAAGGTGCTCGAAAGTCGGGGGTCCACTGTACTACTATATAGAAAGCCCCCTTGTTATGCAGAGCATTTCGGGCAAATTAGGTCAATTTTGTCCCAGGATGAGACTCACACCAGTCAACTAACACCCAGGTACCTATTATACTGATGGGTTAACATAGACAGCAGGTGTCTTAAGGAAACACATCCTAATGTTTTCCAGCCATACCAGGAATTTGATCTCCGGATCTCAGTGTGAGAGCCGAGTGCGCTAGTGATTGAGCTATGGAACAAAATAATTTATTCAGAAGGCCGCACTTAATGCCCTTGAAGGCCACAGGTTCCTCACTCCTGGGTAAGAGTATGCAGGCCTTAGACAGGGATGCGTGATGTCAATATGGTTGTTCAATATATTTATAGATAGGGTTGTAAGAAAAGTGAATGCTCAGGTGTTGGCAAGGGGTGTGAGATTAAGAGATAAAGAATCTAACACAAAGTGGGAGTTGTCACAGATGCTTTTTGCTGATGACACTGTGCTTTTGGAAGATTCTGAAGAGAAGTTGCAGAGGTTGGTGGGCGAATTTAGTAGGGTATGTAAAAGAAGAAAATTAAAAGTGAACATAGGAAAGAGCAAGGTGATAAGGATAACAAAAAAATAAGGTAATGAAAGACTGGATATCAGATTGGAGGGAGTATGGAGGAAATGAATGTATTCAGATATTTGGGAGTGGACTTGTCAGCAGATGGGTCTATGAAAGATGAGGTGAATCATAGAACTGATGAGGGAAAAAATGTGAGTGGAGCACTGAGGAGTCTTTGGAGACAAAGAACATTATCCATGCAAGCAAAGAGGGAAATGTATGAGAGTATAGTGATAACAATGCTCTTATATGGGTGTGAAGCATGGGTGGTGAATGTTGCAACAAGTAGAAGGCTGGGGGCATTGAAGACATCATATCTGAAGCCAATGTGCCAAGTGAATATAATGCAAAGAATCCATAGCTTGGAGATTAGGAGGTGCAGGGTTGCTAAAAGTATTATCTAGAGGGCAGAGGAAGGGTGGTTGGGGTAGTTTGGTCATTTAGAGAGGATGGAACAAAAAAAAATGACTTGGAGGGCATATAAATCTGTAGTGGAAATAAGGCGGAGTAGGGGTCGTCCTAGGAAAGGTTGGAGGGATGGGGTAAAGAAGGTTTTGTGTGTGAGGGGCTTGGACTTCCAACAAGCAAGCATGAGCATGTTAGATAGGAGCAGAGACAAATGGCTTTTATGATTTGACGTGCTGTTGGAGTGTGAACAAAGTAATATTTATGAAGGGATTCAGGGTCAGGGAAACTGGTTAGCCGGACTTGAGTCCTGGAGGTGGGAAGTACAGTGTCTGCACTCTGAAGGAGGGGTATTGACATGTTGCAGTTTTTTACTTGTAGCATAAGCACGCTTTTGGCAAGACAGTGATGGAGTGAATAATGATGAAAGTGTTTCTTCTTTTTCGGGTCACCTTGTCTCGGAGGGAAACGGCTGATGTGTTAATAAAAAAAATATTTTCTCCACCCCCCTCTCTAGTATTTCAATAGACTAGCTGTTCAAATTAAGAATGATCTTTATACCTGGAGTATACCTGGAGTCTTTATATAAGTACAGTACTTGCAAAAAAAAAAATTAACACACCAGCCATGAAGGTAGGATGACCCAAAATGAGAGGAAATACTTTTATCATAACTCATTCATTAGGAGAGATGAAACTGCATATATAATACCTCACAAACAATATGAAACACGTGATCCATAGGGTTACGCATCATCAGTCCTGTTAGTTGACTTAAGATGTGGGGACCAGGAGCTAGTGCTAGCTTCCTGCAAACACACAGACATAACACATATCTTCCCACAATTCAAAATTTTTATAATAAGTTATGCCAAGGGTATAACACTTTTACCAAGGGCACGATACCTATGCCAGGGGCTCAAACACTCACACCAGGGCATTCAACTCACCGCCTGCTCATCCTGGTTGGCATTAATGTAGTCCATTCCTGGCTGTAGCTCTGGTCGGCAGTCATCGCGGTCACCTGAAAAAGATCATCACTGTATTACACACTAATACAAAATCGTTTATCAAAGATCATTATTCAGCTTAACACAGTGCAATATTACTGCAGTTTTCAGTGCACTCTTTCTTGTATAGCTAGTATTGGTTACACTGCATTGTAAAGCTGCCATCACACAGGATCTTTTTAGTCATGTATAGCTAGTATTGGTTACACTGCATTGTAAAGCTGCCATCACACAGGATCTTTTTAGTCATACTCCATCATACAGGATGGTTTCCCTGTCATACTCCAACACAGCATGATTTTCCCATCATACTGCATCACACAGGATGGTCTGGCACACACTCTTAATACACAGATTTAGTGGGGTCTTTTATTTGTACAACATTTCACCCATGTGACAAATGGTTTTGAAAACCGACAAGTTGAAGATTAAGACACTAAAGCAACATATGGGAATCTTTATTGAAGAAACGTTTCGCCACACAGTGCTTCGCCTCACCTGACTACAATATATAAGCCAATTTTACGGTCATATGCTGTACTTTCTACAAGATTGATGGACTGAACACATCGATTCCAGGCTGAGGGACTGATTACCTCAAACTCCTCCTCTCTTTACAACTTCCTGCTTTGTGATGAAGATTGAGACACTTATGCAACATATGGAAATCTTTATTAAGGAAACGTTTTGTCACACAGTGGCTTCATCAGTCCAATACAAAGTAGAAAGGTGTAAGGAGAGGAGGAGTTTGAGGTAATCAGTCCCGCGGCCTTGAGTCAATGTGTTCAGTCCATCAGTCTAGTAGAAAGTACAGCATAGCCATAGAAGTTGCTTATATACTGTAGTCAGGTGAGGCGAAGCAGGAGGAGACAGGGTCAGACACTGCAACATCATGGGATCTTGATACAAGAAATTCTTCAATACTTGTCCAACCTTTGGACGAAGACCTACTTCGACTAGTGGATGGTACCACTATGACCCCGCCTCCTCCTGCTTCGCCTCACCTGACTACAGTATATAAGCAACTTCTACGGCCCTATGCTGTACTTTCTACTAGATTGATGGACTGGACACATCGACTCCAGGCCGAGGGACTGATTACCTCAAACTCCTCCTCTCCTTACACCTTTCTACTTTGTATTGGACTGATGAAGCCACTGTGTGACAAAACGTTTCCTTAATAAAGATTTCCATATGTTGCATAAGTGTCTCAATCTTCAACTCGTCGGTTTTCAAAACCATTTATCATTCCAGCTTTGTATTGGACTGATGAAGCCACTGTGTGGCGAAACGTTTCTTCAATAAAGATTCCCATATGTTGCTTTAGTGTCTTAATCTTCAACATTTCACCCAACACTGATAAAGTTCTCTCCTGGGTGAAATGTACAAGTAAAAGACTCCCCTGCAGTTGTCTTCTTCACCAACTGTCGATATCTTGACACTGTCTCCACCTGTGTAATGCAAAAACAATCCAATGAACATTGATAAACTTCTAATACTATGATAGCAAAGTGAATAAATACAGTACAATATTATCTCTGAAGAAAAGAAAATTACAATACCATAGCTGAAACAATTTACTTCGATTACCATTTCTTTCTCCACTCACAAGCGTGCTGATTCCTGCCCATCTCTACCCAGTTGTGACTTGACAATGGTCCAGGACGTCATAAGGTAATGACTCTTAAGTGAAATGTTATCTCTGTGACCAGTTTCAAGGATTCTTCTACCCTCTCATTCCAGCCTATGACTAAGCCTCCTTGTTCACTGCCTGGTTAAACCACATACCTTTACCTCTGATACACCTTTGATGGGCCTTGAGGCAGCCCACAGGACCACAGAGCCATCCCAAATACGTCTTAGAGCTTGCCGTATATTAACATTATTAAACTCCAAAGAATGAAGGACATGGGGGACTGGAGGGCTAGAGGAGGGAGGGTATGAGAGGGAGGAAAGGAAGGGTTAGAGAGGGGAGAGAGATGGTTGGAAAGAGGGAAATGGGACGGTTGGAAAGGGGGAAAAGGATAGTTGGAGGAAAGGTATCAGGAAACGAAGGATAAAGGAGGAACGTATCAAGACGGAAGGTATGGAGGGATGAAGGGGGTAGGTGTGAAGGGAGGGAGGGAGAGATCAAGAGGAAGGTATCAAGGTGGTAGGTATCAAAGGAGGGAGGGATTAAGGGATAGGTATCATGGGAGGGAGGAATCAAGGAAGGGGAATATCAAGGGAGGGAGGGTGGGCAAGAGACTGAACTATGAACTTCCCGTCACTAATGCACCATCAAAGGTCAGAGACCTAACTCAATTTAAAGTGACCTTATGTCAGACCAGCCTAGTTTGTGTCAGTAGTTACACTCATGTTTGTGTCTGTAGTTACACTCATGTTTGTGTCTGTAGTTACACTCATGTTTGTGTCTGTAGTTACACTCATGTTTGTGTCTGTAGTTACACTCATGTTTGTGTCTGTAGTTACACTCATGTTTGTGTCTGTAGTTACACTCATGTTTGTGTCTGTAGTTACACTCATGTTTGTGTCTGTAGTTACACTCATGTTTGTGTCTGTAGTTACACTCATGTTTGTGTCTGTAGTTACACTCATGTTTGTGTCTGTAGTTACACTCATGTTTGTGTCAGTAGTTACACTCATGTTTGTGTCTGTAGTTACACTCATGTTTGTGTCAGTAGTTACACTCATGTTTGTGTCAGTAGTTACACTCACAGTTTGTGTCAGTAGTTACACTCATGTTTGTGTCAGTAGTTACACTCATGTTTGTGTCTGTAGTTACACTCATGTTTGTGTCTGTAGTTACACTCATGTTTGTGTCTGTAGTTACACTCACAGTTTGTGTCAGTAGTTACACTCATGTTTGTGTCAGTAGTTACACTCACAGTTTGTGTC
Organism: Cherax destructor; assembly: GCA_009830355.1. Lineage (NCBI taxonomy): Eukaryota > Metazoa > Arthropoda > Malacostraca > Decapoda > Parastacidae > Cherax > Cherax destructor. Next base: position 7,180 of record WNWK01025587.1, on the reverse strand, counting down.
AGTAGTTACACTCATGTTTGTGTCTGTAGTTACACTCATGTTTGTGTCAGTAGTTACACACACAGTTTGTGTCAGTAGTTACACTCACAGTTTGTGTCAGTAGTTACACTCACAGTTTGTGTCTGTAGTTACACTCACAGTTTGTGTCAGTAGTTACACTCATGTTTGTGTCAGTAGTTACACTCACAGTTTGTGTCAGTAGTTACACTCACAGTTTGTGTCAGTAGTTACACTCACAGTTTGTGTCTGTAGTTACACTCATGTTTGTGTCAGTGTCAGTAGTTGGCCTGTATACCACAGAGTCACTTATATGTTCAGAACTACTAAATGCCTCAAATGATGTAGTTGAAGTACTAGCAATAAAGGTCGAGAATCAAAACCTGGTCATCGTGGTTGTCTACAAGCCCCCGGATGCAACGTCCCAACAATTCCAGGAACAGCTTCTGAAAATTGACCACTGTCTGGAAAATCTTCCAGCTCCTGCCCCCAACATCTTGCTACTGGGGGATTTCAACCTCAGGCACCTAAAATGGAGGAACATTGCAAACAATGTGGTAGCAGAGATAACACCAGGAGGCAGCTCAGATGAAAATTCACACATGCATGAACTTTTAAATCTCTGCACCAAGTTCACCTTAAACCAGCAAATAGTAGAGCCCACAAGATTAGAGAATACGCTGGACCTCATCTTCACCAACAATGATGATCTGATACGAAATGTCATCATATCAAAAACAATATACTCAGATCACAACATAATAGAGGTCCAGACATGCATGCGGGGAGCTCCAGATCAACAAAATGTGATCAGCCGTGAGGGAGCTTTCTCCAAATTCAACTTCAATAACAAAAACATAAGGTGGGACCAAGTAAACCAAGTCCTAAATGATATAAACTGGGAAGATTGCCTAAGCATCACGGATCCCAACCTATGTCTTGAACAAATTAACTCTGTGGTACTTGAGGTTTGCTCAAGGCAAATTCCCTTAAGGAAAAGGAGGAGAAGATGCAAACTAGAAAAGAGAGGCGCTCCCTATACAGGCGAAGGCACAGAATAACGGAGCGGCTACAGGAGGCCAATATCTCTGAAATACGTAGGAGACACTAGTCAGAGAAATAGCAAACATCGAATTAAAACTAAAGGAATCTTATAGGAATCAAGAGACACGGGAAGAACTAAGAGCCATAAATGAAATTGAAAGAAACCCTAAGTATTTCTTTTCCTATGCAAAATCAAAGTCGAGAACAACAACCAGTATTGGGCCCCTACTTAAACCGGATGGGTCCTACACAGATGACAGCAAGGAAATGAGTGAGTTACTTAAATCCCAGTATGACTCAGTCTTTAGCGAGCCACTAACCAGACTGAAAATCGAAAACCTAAATGATTTTTTCATGAGAGTGCCACAGAACTTGACAGACGCATGCCTTTCTGACATCATCACTACGCCAAATGACTTTGAAAAGGCAATAAATGACATGCCCATGCACTCCGCTCCAGGCCCAGACTCATGGAACTCCGTGTTCATCAAGAACTGCAAGAAGCCCCTATCACATGCTTTTAACATCCTATGGAGAGGGAGCATGGACACTGGGATCGTCCCGCAGCTACTAAAAACAACAGACATAGCCCCGCTCCACAAAGGGGGCAGTAAAGCAATAGCAAAGAACTACAGACCAATTGCGCTAACGTCCCATATCATAAAAATCTTTGAAAGGGTTCTAAGAAGCAAGATCGCCACCCATCTTGATACCCATCAATTGCACAACCCAGGACAGCATGGGTTTAGAGCAGGCCGCTCCTGTCTGTCCCAACTACTGGACCACTACGACAAGGTCTTGGATGCTCTAGAAGATAAACAGAATGCAGATGTTATATACACAGATTTTGCAAAAGCCTTTGACAAGTGTGACCATGGTGTAATAGCACACAAAATGCGTGATAAAGGAATAACAGGAAAAGTTGGTAGATGGATTTATAATTTCCTAACACATAGAACACAAAGAGTAGTAGTCAACAGAGTAAAGTCTGAGGCAGCTACTGTGAAAAGCTCTGTTCCACAAGGCACAGTACTTGCTCCCATCCTATTCCTCATCCTCATATCAGACATTGACAGGGATATAAGCCACAGTGCTGTGTCTTCCTTTGCAGATGACACCCGAATCTGTATGACAGTGTCCACCGTTGAAGACACTGCAAGACTCCAAGCAGACATAAACCAAATCTTTAAATGGGCTGCAGAAAACAATATGAAGTTCAATGATGAGAAATTTAAATTACTCAGATACGGAAAACGTGAAGAAATTAAAATCTCATCGGAGTACAAAACTAATTCCAACCACACAATAGAGCGAAAAACTAATGTCAAAGACCTGGGAGTGTTCATGTCAGAGGATCTCATCTTCAAGGACCATAACAATGTAGCAATTGCATCTGCTCGAAAAATGACAGTATGGATAATGAGAACCTTCAAAACCAGGGATGCCAAGCCCATGTTGGCACTTTACAGATCGCTTGTTCTATCTAGGCTGGAATATTGCTGCACACTAACTGCACCTTTCAAGGCGGGTGAAATTGCTGACCTTGAAAATGTGCAGAGAACCTTCACGGCACGCATAAGTGCGATAAACCACCTCAACTACTGGGAACGCTTGAAGTTCCTAAACCTGTACTCTCTAGAACGCAGGCGGGAGAGATACATTATTATATACACATGGAAAATTCTCGAGGGCTTAGTACCAAACTTGCACACAAAAATCACTCCCTACGAAAGCAAAAGACTCGGCAGGCGATGTAACATTCCCCCAATGAAGAGCAGGGGTGCCACTAGCACGTTGAGGGACAACACAATAAGTGTGAGGGGCCCAAGATTGTTCAACTGCCTCCCAGCATACATCAGGGGGATTACCAACAAGCCCCTGGCTGTCTTCAAGCAGGCACTGGACAGGCACCTCAAGTCGGTACCTGATCAGCCGGGCTGTGGTTCGTACGTTGGACTGCGTGCGGCCAGCAGTAACAGCCTGGTTGATCAGGCTCTGGTCCAACAAGAGGCCTGGTCACGGACCGGGCCGCGGGGGCGTTGACCCCTGGAATTATCTCCAGGTAGACTCCAGGTACACACACAGTTTGTGTCAGTAGTTACACTCACAGTTTGTGTCAGTAGTTACACTCACAGTTTGTGTCAGTAGTTACACTCACAGTTTGTGTCAGTAGTTACACACACAGTTTGTGTCAGTAGTTACACACACAGTGTGTCAGTAGTTACACACACAGTTTGTGTCAGTAGTTACACACACAGTGTGTCAGTAGTTACACACACAGTGTGTCAGTAGTTACACACACAGTGTGTCAGTAGTTACACACACAGTGTGTCAGTAGTTACACACACAGTGTGTCAGTAGTTACACACACAGTGTGTCAGTAGTTACTCACACAGTTTGTGTCAGTAGTTACACACACAGTTTGTGTCAGTAGTTACACACACAGTGTGTCAGTAGTTACACACACAGTGTGTCAGTAGTTACTCACACAGTTTGTGTCAGTAGTTACACACACAGTGTGTCAGTAGTTACACACACAGTGTGTCAGTAGTTACACACACAGTGTATCAGTAGTTACACACACAGTGTGTCAGTAGTTACACACACAGTGTGTCAGTAGTTACACACACAGTTTGTGTCAGTAGTTACACTCATAGTTTGTGTCAGTAGTTACACTCATGTTTGTGTCAGTAGTTACACACACAGTTTGTGTCAGTAGTTACACACATGTTTGTGTCAGTAGTTACACTCATGTTTGTGTCAGTAGTTACACTCATGTTTGTGTCAGTAGTTACACACAGTTTATGTCAGTAGTTACACTCATGTTTGTGTCAGTAGTTACACACACAGTTTGTGTCAGTAGTTACACTCATGTTTGTGTCAGTAGTTACACTCAAGTTTGTGTCAGTAGTTACACTCATGTTTGTGTCAGTAGTTACACTCATGTTTGTGTCAGTAGTTACACTCATGTTTGTGTCAGTAGTTACACTCATGTTTGTGTCAGTAGTTACACACAGTTTGTGTCAGTAGTTACACACAGTTTGTGTCAGTAGTTACACACAGTTTGTGTCAGTAGTTACACTCATGTTTGTGTCAGTAGTTACACTCAAGTTTGTGTCAGTAGTTACACTCATGTTTGTGTCAGTAGTTACACTCATGTTTGTGTCAGTAGTTACACACAGTTTGTGTCAGTAGTTACACTCATGTTTGTGTCAGTAGTTACACTAAGTTTGTGTCAGTAGTTACACTCATGTTTGTGTCAGTAGTTACACTAGTTTGTGTCAGTAGTTACACTCATGTTTGTGTCAGTAGTTACACTCATGTTTGTGTCAGTAGTTACACTCATGTTTGTGTCAGTAGTTACACTCAAGTTTGTGTCAGTAGTTACACTCATGTTTGTGTCAGTAGTTACACTCATGTTTGTGTCAGTAGTTACACTCATGTTTGTCAGTAGTTACCCAAGTTTGTGTCAGTAGTTACACTCATGTTTGTGTCAGTAGTTACACACAGTTTGTGTCAGTAGTTACACATAGTTTGTGTCAGCAGTAACACAAACCAGTTCTTATAATCATCCTTTCTAAATCTAAATTTCTCCAATTTGAATCCATTGCTCAGAATCCCGTCTTGGTTCAATATTTTCAACACATTATTTATATCCCCATAACTTATTCTCGTTTTCTATTTGTACGTCAATTATCTCCTCTATAGCCATTCTTTTTGTCATTAGTATCATTAAAACTCTTAGTAAAGTATTAATTCATTTTAGGAGTTTTAATAAGATGTAAATAATTATTAATCTTGATATGATAAACAGTGTTTATCTAAGAACTAGAGAAGCACCAGGTGGTATAATATTTGCTTAAGAATTACTTGTCATCGTTACCCTTCAAGGAAGGTGCCTTGATACCTTGATACCTGACGGTCATCTTTGTAATTATATATATAGTCAATGAACCAGCGCCACCCTGTCCTTCTTTGGATCAAACTTGATTACCTTTCATTTCCCCAGATGCTGTACGACCCTTACGGGTCCAGCACTTTCCCTTGGAATACAAAGAGTGATAACCCGGATTCCATACTATGAAGGAAAATGTTAGACCGAGTGTATCTTCTTGAGGTGTGAGACCGTATAGTTTTTTGTGGTCTTGACACATACCCGGCGGGGCCCTGTGAGGCGCCAGGTTTAAAGCCTATCGACTACACGAGGGTTAGTAAGGCTGCGTGTAACCTTTTCACCACCAGTTAAGATTACTGTAATACCTAAAATAGGGATTAAAATAAATCCACAGCATATATACAGTGCTAGCCACGGCATTATGCCGGGGTGCTCACCCGGCATAATGCCGTGACAAGCACTGTACACTGAAAAACATATATACTCAGAGACATATACTGAGAGACACATATACACTAAGTGACATACACTGAGACATATATAGTGAGAGACATACATTGAGAGACATTACAGTTAGACATACACTGAGACATACATTGAGAGACATTACACAGTTAGACATACACTGAGACAAACATTGAGAGACATTACACAGTTAGACATACACTGAGACATAAATTCTTTACTCTTCCTAAGTTTTACAGGCTGACGTTTTTCCCACATTCCAAGAAGTTTCTTCTTACTCATTTTTCACTTCAGTGTGAGGAAGTGAACTTAGTGTGAGGAGGTGAACTTCAGTGTGGAGGTGAACTTCAGTGTGAGGAGGTGAACTTCAGTGTGAGGAGTGAACCAGTGGGGAGTGAACTTCAGTGTGAGGAGGTGAACTTAGGGAGGTGAACTTCAGGTGAGGAGGTGAACTTCAGTGTGGAGGTGAACTTCAGTGTGAGGAGGTGAACTTAGTGTGAGGAGGTGAACTTTAGTGTGAGGAGGTGAACTTCAGTGTGAGGAAGTGAACTTCAGTGTGAGGAGGTGAACTTCAGTGTGAGAGTGAACTTCAGTGTGAGGAGGTGAACTTCGTGTGAGGAAGTGAACTTCAGTGTGAGGAGGTGAACTTCAGTGTGGAGGTGAACTTCAGTGTGAGGAGGTGAACTTCAGTGTGAGGAGGTGAACTTCAGTGTGAGGAGGTGAACTTCAGTGTGAGGAGGTGAACTTCAGTGTGAGGAGGTGAACTTCAGTGTGAGGAGGTGAACTTCAGTGTGAGGAGGTGAACTTCAGTGTGAGGAGTGAACTTCAGTGTGAGGAGGTGAACTTCAGTGTGAGGAGGTGAACTTCAGTGTGAGGAGTGAACTTCAGTGTGAGGAGGTGAACTTCAGTGTGAGGAGGTGAACTCCAGTGTGAGGAGGTGAACTTCAGTGTGAGGAGGTGAACTTAGTGTGAGGTGAATCAGTGGAGAGTGAACTTCAGTGTGAGGAGGTGAACTTCAGTGTGAGGAGGTGAACTTCAGTGTGAGGAGGTGAACTTCAGTGTGAGGAGGTGAACTTCAGTGTGAGGAGGTGAACTTCAGTGTGAGGAGGTGAACTTCAGTGTGAGGATGAACTTCAGTGTGAGGAGGTGAACTTCAGTGTGAGGTGAACTTCAGTGTGAGGTGAACTTCAGTGTGAGGTGAACTTCAGTGTGAGGAGGTGAACTTCAGTGTGAGGAGGTGAACTTCAGTGTGGGAGGTGAACTTCAGTGTGAGGAGGTGAACTTCAGTGTGAGGAGGTGAACTTCAGTGTGAGGAGGTGAACTTCAGTGTGAGGAAGTGAACTTCAGTGGAGGTGAACTTCAGTGTGAGGAAGTGAACTTCAGTGTGAGGAGGTGAACTTCAGTGGAGGAGGGTGAACTTCAGTGTGAGGAGGTGAACTTTAGGGGAGGAAGTGAACTTCAGTGTGAGGAAGTGAACTTCAGTGTGAGGAGGTGAACTTCAGTGTGAGGAAATGAACTTCAGTGTGAGGAAGTGAACTTCAGTGTGAGGAGGTGAACTTCAGGTGAGGAAGTGAACTTCAGTGTGAGGAAGTGAACTTCAGTGGGAGGAGTGAACTTCAGTGTGAGGAAGTGAACTTCGTGTGGAAGTGAACTTCAGTGTGAGGAAGGTGAACTTCAGTGGAGGAAGTGAACTTCAGTGTGAGGAAGTGAACTTCAGTGTGAGGAATGAACTTCAGTGTAGGGGTGAACTTCAGTGTGAGGGGAACTTAGTGAGAGGTG
>WNWK01025586.1:0-28397 GCA_009830355.1 Cherax destructor | reverse complement strand
AAATATTCACACTTATATAAATAAGAAATACTTTCACTTATACCTTGGAGATGGTGGCACAGTACTGCGCTCTTCTCAGTGTCCCTATATAATCCTCAAACATTGTAAAAGTTAAGTTTTGTGTCGTCATTTTCTATCGATTAATCGCTTATATATATACCTCTGTAATCTGCAAATACCTTTGTAACTTGTCATGATTGTGACCATTTGAGTTCATTACCTTTGTAACTTGCTCAGCTATCAAACTTTGAGGTCCAGTCCCTGGACCCATTATGTACCTCTGTAATCTTTTGACTACCGCCCACAGGATGGGTATGGGGTGCATAATAAAGATATCAAACTAAAACTTAATCGCTTAACTTACTTAAATAAGTTTATTCAGGTATACACAAATCCAGCTATACATACATTATCATACATAGCAGCATATGTGTAGAATACCTAGGATAACCCAAAAAAGTCAAGACAGTGACTTATTTCCATTGCTACACTTTATCACTGGCTGGTGCTATAGCCGTTATCGACTTGTGAAGCTTCTTTGGACCCATGGTGACTTATTTCACTGTGACAATCACTAAACCACCAATAAACACAACAAATTTATTGTGGATGTTTGAAAGAGCGCACTGGGTAATGTTCTCTCTCAATGGTAAACAATGCTTGACTGGCGTCCTGCGCAGGCGCAGAGCAGGCGGACAGGTCTAATACGTTAAGCTACACGAATCCATTTTCGATACATGATATCGAAAAACGCTTACGTTACATGATTTTTACCTTACCTGGAGTCTACCTGGAGAGAATTCTAGGGGTCAACGCCCCCACGGCCCGGTCTGTGACCAGGCCTCCTGTTGGACCAGAGCCTGATCAACCAGGCTGTTACTGCTGGCCGCAAGCAGTCCAACGTACGAACCACAGCCCGGCTGATCAGGTACCGACTTGAGGTGCCTGTCCAGTGCCTGCTTGAAGACAGCCAGGGGCTTGTTGGTAATCCCCCTGATGTATGCTGGGAGGCAGTTGAACAATCTTGGGCCCCTCACACTTATTGTGTTGTCCCTCAACATGCTAGTGGCACCCCTGCTCTTCATTGGGGGGATGTTACATCGCCTGCCGAGTCTTTTGCTTTCGTAAGGAGTGATTTTTGTGTGCAAGTTTGGTACTAAGCCCTCGAGAATTTTCCATATGTATATAATAATGTATCTCTCCCGCCTGCGTTCTAGAGAGTACAGGTTTAGGAACTTCAAGCGTTCCCAGTAGTTGAGGTGGTTTATCGCACTTATGCGTGCGTGAAGGTTCTCTGCACATTTTCAAGGTCAGCAATTTCACCCCCCTTGAAAGGTGCAGTTAGTGTGCAGCAATATTCCAGCCTAGATAGAACAAGCGATCTGTAAAGTGTCAACATGGGCTTGGCATCCCTGGTTTTGAAGGTTCTCATTATCCATCCTGTCATTTTTCGAGCAGATGCAATTGCTACATTGTTATGGTCTTTGAAGGTGAGATCCTCTGACATGATCACTCCCAGGTCTTTGACATTAGTTTTTCGCTCTATTGTGGTTGGAATTAGTTTTGTACTCCGATGAGATTTTAATTTCTTCACGTTTTCCGTATCTGAGTAATTGAAATTTCTCATCATTGAACTTCATATTGTTTTCTGCAGCCCATTTAAAGATTTGGTTTATGTCTGCTTGGAGTCTTGCAGTGTCTTCAACGGTGGACACTGTCATACAGATTCGGGTGTCATCTGCAAAGGAAGACACTGAACTGTGGCTTATATCCCTGTCAATGTCTGATATGAGGATGAGGAATAGGATGGGAGCAAGTACTGTGCCTTGTGGAACAGAGCTTTTCACAGTAGCTGCCTCAGACTTTACTCTGTTGACTACTACTCTTTGTGTTCTATGTGTTAGGAAATTATAGATCCATATACCAACTTTTCCTGTTATGCCTTTATCACGCATTTTGTGTGTTATTACACCATGGTCACACTTGTCAAAGGCTTTTGCAAAATCTGTGTATATAACATCTGCATTCTGTTTATCTTCTAGAGCATCCAGGACCTTGTCGTAGTGGTCCAGTAGTTGGGACAGACAGGAGCGGCCTGCTCTAAACCCATGCTGTCCTGGGTTGTGCAATTGATGGGTATCAAGATGGGTGGCGATCTTGCTTCTTAGAACCCTTTCAAAGATTTTTATGATATGGGACGTTAGCGCAATTGGTCTGTAGTTCTTTGCTATTGCTTTACTGCCCCCCTTTGTGGAGCGGGGCTATGTCTGTTGTTTTTAGTAGCTGCGGGACGATCCCAGTGTCCATGCTCCCTCTCCATAGGATGTTAAAAGAATGTGATAGGGGCTTCTTGCAGTTCTTGATGAACACGGAGTTCCACGAGTCTGGGCCTGGAGCGGAGTGCATGGGCATGTCATTTATTGCCTTTTCGAAGTCATTTGGCGTCGTGATGATGTCAGAAAGGCATGCGTCTGTCAAGTTCTGTGGCACTCTCATAAAAAAATCATTTAGGTTTTCGATTTTCAGTCTGGTTAGTGGCTCGCTAAAGACTGAGTCATACTGGGATTTAAGTAACTCACTCATTTCCTTGCTGTCATCTGTGTAGGACCCATCCCGTTTAAGTAGCGGCCCAATACTGGTTGTTGTTCTCGACTTTGATTTTGCATAGGAAAAGAAATACTTAGGGTTTCTTTCAATTTCATTTATGGCTCTTAGTTCTTCCCGTGTCTCTTGATTCCTATAAGATTCCTTTAGTTTTAATTTGATGTTTGCTATTTCTCTGACTAGTGTCTCCCTACGTATTTCAGAGATATTGACCTCCTGTAGCCGCTCCGTTATTCTGTGCCTTCGCCTGTATAGGGAGCGCCTCTCTCTTTCTAGTTTGCATCTTCTCCTCCTTTTCCTTAAGGGAATTTGCCTTGAGCAAACCTCAAGTACCACAGAGTTAATTTGTTCTAGACATATGTTTGGATCCGTGATGCTTAGGCAATCTTCCCAGTTTATATCATTTAAGACTTGGTTTACTTGGTCCCACCTTATGTTTTTGTTATTGAAGTTGAATTTGGAGAAAGCTTCCTCACGGCTGATCACATTTTGTTGATCTGGGGCTCCCCGCATGCATGTCTGGACCTCTATTATGTTGTGATCTGAGTAGTATATTGTTTTTGATATGATGACATTTCATATCAGATCATCATTGTTGGTGAAGATGAGGTCCAGCGTATTCTCTAATCTTGTGGGCTCCACTATTTGCTGGTTTAAGGTGAATTTGTTGCAGAGATTTAAAAGTTCATGCATGTGTGAATTTTCATCTGAGCTGCCTCCTGGTGTTATCTCTGCTACCACATTGTTTGCAATATTCCTCCATTTTAGGTGCCTTAGGTTGAAGTCCCCCAGGAGCAAGATGTTGGGGGTAGGAGCTGGAAGATTTTCCAGACAGTGGTCAATTTTCAGAAGCTGTTCCTGGAATTGTTGGGACGTTGCATCCAGGGGCTTGTAGACAAGCACGATGACCAGGTTTTGATTCTCGACCTTTATTGATAATACTTCAACTACATCATTTGAGGCATTTAGTAGTTCTGAACATATAAGTGACTCTGTGATATACAGGCCAACCCCCCCTTTTTGCCTGTTCACTCTGTCACACCTGTATAGGTTGTAGCCCGGGATCCATATTTCATTGTCCAAGTGATCTCTTATGTGGGTCTCTGTGAAAGCCGCAAACATAGCATTTGACTCTTTAAGCAGTCCACGAATGTAAGGTACCTTGTTGTTTGTTGCTGGCTTTAGACCCTGTATATTAGCAAAGATGAATGTAGTTGGATTGGTGGTATGGGGGTCTTTTTTCTGGCTCTAATATCTGTTGTAATGGAGTGGAGGCCACTGACTGTGATTCCACTCCAGAAATGATTGCAGTTGGTGTACAATTTCTGTCATTTCCTGCCAGCTTTTTTTCCTTCCTGGCACTAAAAAACCTCTCTCTCCGGAGTGGCTGTGGCTACCCTGATTTTGCCATGGTCTGGATGTTCTGTGTCGCCTCGTACCCTTTAGGTGGTATGCCTGGCAATATAAGTTATAGCACTGTCTTTCCTGAATTGATGTGTGGCACATTTCAGGGTGGAAAAACTTACAGGACGGGAGGTTGCATTTGCCTGTTTTCATATGGGAATGGCATTTTCTGGGGTGATCATAATTGCATGTCCCATCTGATTTCCCAGATTTTCCATGCCTGCAGATACCAAGTGCATAATATTCACATAGGCCTGGTTTCCGTTTGCCCTGGTTTTTTGTGACTGTGTTCCCCATTGGTGGGTGTGTTCCTGTCTCATGTCTGTCTTCGTTACTATTGCTAACAATGGAGCCTTCAACTGTTTCCGGTAATTTTTCTTCAGTATTTCCCTGGGCATCCCCTTGTTTACTATCTACCGTGGTATTGCTAGTTTGTACCACTGTTTAGTGTGTGTCCTTGTCTACACCTGTTTCCCAGTCATTTATTTCACTAGAGCTACTGTCCCTCTTCAGGTCACCATCATTTATTTCTCCATTCTTAAATATATTGGGTATCATTTCAACATCTGTACCAGGGCGGTAGCATCATCTGGCCCTGATTTTTTACTGTCCCAACTGTTATAGAAAGCTGTCATGTTTTTATGAAGTCGATTTGGTGTTGTCATCTTTTAATATCGATGTGGTTTTATTCCACAGTTCGGTCTCATTTGGACATACCCAAAACACTTCCCTTGTTTAATATCTCGGGTGGTAGAGTCTTGAATGCCTACACAAGGGCGTGGCAGCATTTACCACAAAAGATGCATGTAATCCATGCAGAGGAACGTTTGCTTGTTTGGTTGCATATTACACAGGGTTTCATGATTGATTTTTGTTGGTTGCTTTACTGTATATTCTACTAATAGGTTCCCTGAAGTGGTGATCCGTCTATTTGTATCGTATCTATTTTATTTGCATGTGTAAGTGTTAGACAATCTTACCTCGTAAAAGTTATTCTTACTGTTATTGTTTGGGTGTTTGATAAGGTCCCTAAAACTCCGTCCGCTTATTGAATCGGACTCGGATACCAGTTTTGAATCCAGTCAATGGTTTCCTTATTTCTTGGATCTGACGAGATCCAGTGTCACTTATTTAATGAATCCTGTAGGGATTGTCTGGGTTACGAGACAGATCACTGGAAGATGATTAAACAGAGTAATAATAATGATCGGTATGGTACAAAAGTATAACTTGTGTGTTGGAGATAAAAACCGGTCCTTCTGGCAGCTCCTACTGTACGGCGGCCGTACCTCTGGCACCCTGGTTTACCTCTGGCACCCTGTTTACTTCTTGCACCCTGGTAAAACCTCACCCCGCTTTAACACCTGGGTTTCCGTGCACTTATGGTTCACTCTACTGGGTTTAGATTTTGTTTTGTTTTTCCTACACCACAACACTGCTGGTTTTTCCTATGATGACTGGAAGATATACGGACTTATGTTAGTGAAATCGTTCACTGACAACTCACAACTCGACACTGTTTATCGTATTTTTCAGCTGGACAAATTACGTATTTCCTCAGGATTGTGCCCCTTTTCGTATTTCATAAATTTTTATATCAATGTAATCACTAGATTTTGGTCAGGTATACTAACAGTTTAAAATTATCAATACACGGACTTGCGTGGTAAGGACCCGGCGGCCGCTGGCAACTGATTTCAAACACGAAACTCTTTAGGCCTACACTTCCGCCTTTGTTTTCACTTTAACATCTATTAACTTGTCTGTATACTAAGGAACCACTGATATATTCACTATACAGATCTATCTTCACCCTATTTTCAGGGAGACTTTCCTTCCTCTGACAAATAAACGTTCTGTTTTGTTATTTCACACGGCACTTACGTTACTCGGGGGTCCACTGTATTAGTCTGCCTGAAATGTCTAGGCCTGCTAGTGGCTTTCTTTGTAATTAAAATTTTATAACATGTAAACCACACATTGTAAGCTTTACAAGGAAATAAATATTTGAATTTCAATTTGAATTACTTCTGAGAATGTTTACAGTCTAAACAGAGTGTTTCATGTTGACGAGATAGGACAACCTTGAAGGTGCATGTCATCAAGAACCTACATTAACAAGCAGGTAAAAAGTGCAGCTGGTTGCAAAACAAGTCAACATTGCTCTACCTTGCTTCTCTGCATACATGCAATACTTCAGTTGCAAGACAATAGTAATTTACAGTGCTGTAAAACATCAAGACAAAACTTGTTTGCTTGTTATTTTGCAGTGTAACAAGGCAGTAAGGATGTCTGAGACCCTCTCTCTTAATTAGTTTAAGGCATCATTTTATTCCTGGAATCAAGATGTACCTGGTCATAAGTAATCTTGTATTCAAGGTTCTCCTCACTCACTCTTGATAAATTCCGTAGTTATCCTCAAGTTTTGTACTCTGTGGGCTACTGGATGCAGGTGTTAGAAAGACATTTTAATGCAGATACACATACCCAGTCATGAAAAAAACTCATTGAATTAAAGGATGCTAGCTATGAAACTAGTGTGCCAGAGTTCTGGCATAAATTCAACATTGCAGATGTTCTTGTGTAAGTGTAAATGAAGGCTAGAGAAAATTATGACCTTCAGTGGTGAATAATTTGTCTGTTTTTCCCCTAAGTAACAAATGAGTTATGTTGAGGAACTTGTGGATCTGACAAGAACCAAGACATGACAGCTTTGAAGATGTGTCAAAAAGAAGTAAATGAAATACTGCAAAAGGCTGACAAGAACCAATTGCCTGAGGAAACAAATTCACAGGAAAGAAAGAAGTCAATAAAAAAAAAAAACAGAATAGGGGAAGAAGATAAACTACTGAACACTGAGGAAATCAGGGATGCTGATAAAGTTCTTGAATTTTCAATTAAAAATATCTTGAGAAGTGTGGAACCATTAGTCTGAAGAGGATTTTAGACTAAGTAAAGATGTCTTACAACATTTTGACTGTCCCTTAAGCAGTAAATACTATATAAAAAATTTAATTAAGGCTGCACATTTAAGAAATAATTATGCTAAGTGTAATAATCAACAAGAAAGCAAGCATATTAGCAAAGGATGTATACCTGGAGTATACCTAGAGATGGTTTCAGGGGTCAACGCTCCTGCAGCCCGGTCTGTGACCAGGCCTCATGGTGGATCAGGGCCTGATCAACCAAGCTGTTACTGTTGACCGCACACAAACTGATGTACAAACCACACCCCGGCTGGTCAGATACTGACTTTAGGTGCTTGTCCAGTGACTGCTTGAAGACAGTCAGGGGTCTATTGGTAATCCCCCTTATGTATGATGGGAGACAGTTAAACAGTCTTGGGCCCCTGATACTTATTGTGTTGTCTCTTATCGTGCTAGTGGCATCCCTGCTTTTCATTGAGGGGATGTTGCATCATCTGCTGAGTCTATTGCTTTCATAGGGAGTGATTTTTGTGTGCAAGTTTGGTACTAATCCCTCTAGGATTTTCCAAGTGTATAAAGAACATCCATACTTATTATTGTGCCTACTACATACATAGAACACTACAGTCAAATATTAACCCTCTTCTCAAACTTCTCCTTACCAACCTTAACAGGACACATGACCATAACACAAGACACATATCACTCTTTGATGTTCCTCGTGTCCATCTCACACTATGTAAAAACTCTATGCACATAAAGGTCCCAAGAATTTGGAATTCATTACCAGTGAATACCAAAGGAACCCTGTATGTACATCAATTCAAGACTCTTCTTAAAAACCACCTACTCACCCAAAACTAAATACTCAGTACTTAACTTTACCTACAAAGCTACCAAATCACTCTCCACTGCCTCAAATTATGATATTGCTCACTGTGTTACTTCCCTAGCCTCAGAACCCCAAAACAAATGCTCAAAGTACAATAAATTCTCATATTTTAATCTATGCAAATGTTGACTAGCATATATTTAATACATGTATAACCTATTGTATAATTAGTGCAACCTGATCTAACTGTGTTTTGTACATCTAGTGTTAAATAATCAGTAATGTATTAAGTTTAGACTGACCATAATGCCAAGGCATGATAGTGGCTCTTTGCACTACAAATCATTGTAAACCCTCACTGTAAACTACCAATGAAAATATACTTCCTACAATATGTCAACCACATTGTAAACTTGCAAGGAAATAAAAAAATTGAAATTTGATCATTAATAGAACTTATCTTCTCTATGAACTTCTTATATTATTTCAGTGACTGACATTTCATTAACATCTTTCACACTGAACATTGATATTGTATTATCCCTTGTACACACAGTGGTACCCAGAGTTTTGTACTGCTCCCAACTTGAACAATTATGTAAGTGTATTATTGCAAGTGCTTTTGTAAGTGTATTTTTAGGGGTCTGAAACGGACTAATAATAATAATAATAGTTTATTTAGACATGATACAATGTTGTTATTTAGACATGATACATAGTTAGGTATAATGAGGTGTACATGCCAAAAGCCCCTAATATGCTGTGCATTGTGGGCATTCTTAAGATTAATTAATAGTAGACTACATGGTAAAAAATTATGGTTGATAATTTATAAAATAAGTATAATTGTTAGGTAGTAGGTTGGTAGACAGCAACCACCCAGGGAAGTACTACCGTCCTGCCAAGTGAGTGTAAAACAGAAGCCTGTAGTTGTTTTACGTGATGGTAGGATTGCTGGTGTGTCTTTTCTGTCTCATAAACATGCAAGATTTCAGGTACATCTTGCTACTTCTACTTACACTTAGGTCACACTACACATTCATGTACAAGCATATATATACACACCCCTCTGGGATTTCTTCTATTTTCTTACTAGTTCTTGTTCTTATTTCCTCTTATCTCCATGGGGAAGTGGAACAGAATTCTTCCTCCGTAAGCCATGCGTGTCGTAAGAGGCGACTAAAATGCCGGGAGCAAGGGGCTGGTAACCCCTTCTCCTGTATATATTACTAAATGTAAAAGGAGAAACTTTCATTTTTCCTTTTGGGCCACCCTGCCTCGGTGGGAAACGGCCGACGTGTTGAAAGAAAGAAGAAGTATAATTGTGTATCTAAGTTGTAAAATTTGAATATAAGTTGAGCATACTAATAGTTTAGTAATTGTAGCAATGCAATTAATTGAGTGAGATAACAATTTAAAACAATTGGTTGCATTGCAATTACAGTTTATGTGGTCATTATAATGTAAATGTTATAGAAACAGTTAGCTCAGTATGTATTATTCATAACAGGCTTTTACATTTAAATGATTAATCAGGTTTTTACATTTAAGTGATTAATCAACTTTGTTGGGAATGTTTGATATTGTGCACTTAGGTTTGGGTGAGAAGGTGGTTTTTTAGCATCGTTTTCAATTGGGGTACAGGCAGGGTTTCTTTGGCAATCACAGGTAATGAATTCCAAATTTTCGGGCCTTTTATATGCATTGAGTTTTTGCATAGTGTTAGATGGACACGGGGAATATCGAGGAGTGCTCTGTGTCTAGTGTTATGGTCATGTGTCCTGTTAAAGTCGGTAAGGAGAAGTTTGAGTGGTGGGTTAATATTTGCATAGAGTGTTCTATGTATGTAATAGGCACAGTAAAAAGTATGGATGTCTTGTATGGTGAGTAATTTTAGATTTTTGAATATTGGTGGAGTATGTTGTCTGGAGTGTGAATTTGTTATCATTCTAACTGCAGCTTTTTGTTGTGTTATTAATGGTCTGAGATGAGTTATTGATGTTGAGCCCCATGCGCAGATTCCATAGGTAAGGTAAATGAGTGAGTGATATAGGGTAAGGAGAGCTGATTGTGGAACATAGTACCATATCTTGGATAGTATTCCCACGGTCTTTGAGACTTTCTTGGAAATTTGTTGTATATGTGTCTGAAATTTTAGGCCACTGTCAAGATGGATTCCTAAGAATTTTCCCTCTGTGAGTTTTGTGATAGGGGAACAAATTTGTTCAGTAACGGCATTCAAACAGCCTTCTGGAATGAATAAAGTACGAAACTCAGGGTACCACTGTATTCTTGTGTGTTTATAACTAAAATATTCCTGATACATTAAACATTTAACATGCTTTATCTCCTGTATGTACTCGCATATGTTTCACAAGATAGCCTTTTACACTAAAACATTTCAGACACTCAGAGCACTGATATGGTTTATCTCCTGTATGTACTCGCATATGATTCACAAGACTGCCTTTTTCACTAAAACATTTCAGACACTCAGTGCACTGATATGGTTTATCTCCAGTATGTACTCGCATATGTCTCACAAGAGTGCCTTTTTGACTAAAACATTTCAGACACTCAGTGCACTGATATGGTTTATCTCCTCTATGTAGTTGAATATGTGTCACAAGACTGCCTTTTTCACTAAAACATTTCAGACACTCAGAGCACTGATATGGTTTATCTCCTGTATGTACTCGCATATGTGTCACAAGATGGCCTTTTATAGTAAAACATTTCAGACACTCAGAGCAGTGATATGGTTTATCTCCTGTATGTACTCGCATATGTGTCACAAGATGGCCTTTTTCACTAAAACATTTCAGACACTCAGAGCACTGATATGGTTTATCTCCTGTATGTATTCGCATATGTGTCACAAGATGGCCTTTTTCACTAAAACATTTCAGACACTCAGAGCACTGATATGGTTTATCTCCTGTATGTACTCGCATATGTGTCACAAGACTGCCTTTTACACGAAAACATTTCAGACACTCAGAGCACTGATATGGTTTATCTCCTGTATGTATGTGCATATGTGTCTTAAGATTGCTTTGTCGACTAAAACATTTCAGACATTCAGAGCACTGATATGGTTTATCTCCTGTATGTACTCGCATATGTGCATCAAGATTGCCTTTTACACTGAAACGTTTCACACACTTAGAGCACTGATATGGTTTATCTCCTGTATGTACTTGCATATGTCTCACAAGACTGGCTTTTACCCCAAAACATTTCAGACACAATGAACACTGATATGGTTTAGCTCCTGTATGTACTTGCATATGTTCCAAAAGATTGGATTTTTTACTGTAGTATTTCAGACACACTGAACACTGATATGGTTTGTGTTCTTCATATTTTTTCTCATTTTTCCAAAGAATGGAGTTCATTTTAAAATATTTTATTTATTCAACAGTGTGTATTTCAATTTCTTTTAATTATTTTGGATACGGAATACAGTTTTGCATATGAACATATTCCCATTTTAAGAAATTTTTAGGCAAAACTTTTGCTACTTATGAGCAGTAATAAAGTTTTTTGTGTTGAAAGACTACCATGAATATTTGTTTTGTGTGTTGAAACACTAATATATGTACTGGAACACTGCAGATACACTCGACAACATTTTTATTATTATTTTCTCTTCTCTTTAAACAGATTTTTCTGAAAATTTTTAATCACAATATTACTAACTTGTATTTTTCTATAAACTGCCATGCAACTTTTGGATAGAATTGCCAATATCAAAAGCAAAATGTTTAGTTAGTAATACTTAGGAATTTAAAAATTCACAAGAATATTAGGTGATGTCCTTCTTGAAGTACTGAAGATATAGTGTCTGGCAAGACACAACCTGGTAGTCGTCCACAAAATACTTCTGCAATATCAGTTGTTGTTCAAGACACTTACACTGGTGCTTCTTGAAGTACTGAAGATATAGTGTCTGGCAAGATACAACCTGGTAGTCTTCCACAAAATACTTCTGCAATAGAAAGATGAGTCGGTGTAGTACAATATTCCACCATTACCAACACAAAATATTAAACTAAAATACAGTTTTGTCCTCTATTATCACATGTTTCACTAAATCAAATTGTCAGTTATAGATGTTTACCTGTAAAGAACTTAGAGGTAAATCACATGTTGTGTATAATAATTATGTTAACTAATAATTGTGTAAACAATATGACCTGAACATAAACATCTTTAATTTTTATTATATTCATGGGATACAATAATAATATAATCCAACTAAGTGCTAAACCTGAAAGGATCATAGAGCATTCCAGGTGAATTGTGCTTTCATATACGTACCTTTGAAGAGTTTCGAGAGTTTCTCTACTCTCTGAGCATAGCCATGGACCAGGCTCATCTGGTGCTTGCCTGGTCAACCAGGCTGTTGCTGCTGGAGGCCTGCTGCCCCACATATCCATCACAGCCTGGTTGATCTGGCACCTGGTTAAGATATTTATCCAGTTTCCTTTTGAAAGCTTCTACACTTGTTCCAGCCATGTTTCTGATATCTTCTGGTAAGATGTTGAATAGTCTGGGAACCTGGATGTTGATATAGTGCTCCCTTATTGTTCCCACTGCACCCATGCTCCTCACTGGGTTTATTTTACACTTCCTCTCATATCTCTCACTCCAGTAAGCTGTTATGGCCGTGTGCAGATTTGGGACCAGGACCTTGAGTACTTTCCAACAATAACATAACTATCTTTAATTACAATGTTAGATCTTTGAGAAAACATTACGATGACCTCACAGCACTACTCAAATCTCTGCAGACCAGTATGTCAATCATCACACTCACTGAGACCTCACTAAAGCCTGGTACTACAGATGTCTATGCCATCTCAGGTTACACAGCCATACACAACTGTAGGACAGACCAGCGAGGGGGTAGAATAGCTATATATTACTCGGATCAACTTGAATGTATCAATAACTCTTGCACAAGGGATGAACATGGAGAATATATTATTTATTAACACATCGGCCGATTCCCACCAAGGCAGGGTGGCCCGAAAAAGAAAAACTTTCATCATCATTCACTCCATCACTGTCTTGCCAGAGGGGTGCTTTACACTACAGTTATAAAACTGTAGACAGCAACCACCCAGGGAGGTACTACCGTCCTGCCAGTTGACTGTGAAACAGAAACCTGAAACTGTTTTACATGATGGTAGGATTGCTGGTGTCTTTTTTCTGTCTCATAAACACGCTGGATAACAGGTATATCTAGCTACTTCTACTTACATGTAGGTTACACTACACAGGCATGCACATGCATATATATACATACACACATCTATGTTTTTCTTCTTTTTCTTAATAGCTCTTCTTCTTTATTTCCTCTATTGTCCATGGCGAAGTGGAAAAGAATTCTTCCTCCGTAAGCCATGCGTATCATATAAGGCGACTAAAATGCCGGGAGCAATGGGCTAGTAACCCCTTCTCCTGTACACATTTACTAAAAAAACGAATAAGAAAAGAATATATTATAGCTAAATTTAAATCAAAAGACCTGCAAAAAAACCCTCACAGTGATAAACATCTACAGATTACCACAGTCAAACATTCACCACTTTAGTGAAAAATTAGGAAACCTGATAACTGATGCACACATTAACAAAGACCATTTGCTGCTCACAGGAAATTTCAACATAAATCTCATACATGACCAGAACCCACAATAACAGAATTCACAAAAACTATGAGCAACTGCTTGTTACTACCAACAATATCAAAACCTACAAGAATCTCTGAGACTAGTATCTCCTTGTTAGACCACATCTGGACTAACACTATATCCCCTTTAAAATCAGGCATAATCATAGACAACACCACAGACCACTACCCTACGTTTCTCATAACCAACCTAAGTAAATTGCCCCAAGACACTACTAAAGTTACCTTCAGACTACATAATGAGTCAGCTGTTAATAACTTTATAACAGCTATGATTAACATCGACTAGCATAATGAGATAGAAACTTATTCAGATATGTACTAATGAATATACGTATCAAGAATTTCCTTAAAAACCCACTACCTCTATAACAAACATTGCCCTAAAAAACTAAACAGATAATAATAATAATAATACTTTATTTAGACATGGTACAAAGATACATTGTTGGGTTTACATGATACATAGGTATAAAAGAGATGTACATGCCAAAAGCCCCTAATATGCTGCGCATTGCGGGCATTCTTAGGACTACTTAGACTACATGGTAAAACATTATGGTTGATAATGTATATAATAAGTATAATTGTGTATCTATGTTATAAAGTTTGAATATACAGTGGACCCCCGAGTTTCGTAAACCCCGGAAATCGTACATTTATGTAAGTATAATATTGTAAGTGCTTGTGGAAAAGTATTTTTGGGGGTCTGAAATAGACTAACCTACGTGACATTTTTCCTTAAGGGGGTAAATTCGTTCGGTAATGGCACTTGAGCAGACTTCAGGAGTGAAGTTTTTACGAAACTCGGGGGTCCACTGTAAGTTGAACATATCAATTAATTGTAGCAATGCAACTAATTGAGTGAGATAAAAATTTAAAACAATTAATTGCATTGCAGTTACAGTTTACGTGGTCATTATATTGTAAATGTTATAGAAACAGTTAGCTTAGTATGTATTATTCATAACAGGTTTTTACATTTAAGTGAGTAATCAGGTTTTTACATTTAAGTGATTATTCTACTTTGTTGGGAATGTTTGATATTGAGCATTTAGATTTGGGTGAGAAGGTGGTTTTTTAGCATCTTTTTGAATTGGGGTACAGGCAGGGTTTCTTTGGCAATGACAGGTAATGAATTCCAAATTTTCGTGCCTTTTATATGCATTGAGTTTTTACATAGTGTTAGATGGACACGGGGAACATCGAGGAGTGATCAGTGTCTAGTGTTATGGTCATGTGTCCTGTTAAAATTGGTAAGGAGAAGTTTGAGTGGTGGGTTAATATTTGCATAGAGTGTTCTATGTATGCAATAGGCACAGTAAAAAGTATGAATGTCTTGTATGGTGAGTAAGTTTAGGTTTTTGAAAATTAGTGGAGTATGCTGTCTGGAGTGTGAATGTGTTATCATTCTAACTGCTGCCTTTTGTTGTGCTATTAGTGGTCTGAGATTAGTTATTGATGTAGAGCCCCATGTGCAGATACCATAGGTGAGGTAGGGGTAAATGAGTGAGTGATATAGGGTAAGGAGAGCTGGTAGTGGAACATAGTACCGTATCTTGGATAGTATTCCCATGGTCTTTGAGACTTTCTTGGAAATTTGTTGTATATGTGTATGAAATTTGAGGCCACTGTCAAGATGGATTCCTAAGAATTTTCCCTCTTTGTGATAGGGGACCGTTTATCATTACAGTGAGCCCCCGGTTCTCATCGGTAATCCGTCACAGAGGGCCCGTCGACCACCGGTTTGGTCGAACTCCGATTCTATTTTCCGCATAAGAAATAATGGAAATAAAATTAATCCGTTTCAGACACCCAAAAGTATTAAAATAAAATATTTTTGTACATTAAATATACATTAAATTACACAGAAAACAATGAGACATGAAGAATAAAACAGTAATAACATGTCACTTACCTTTATTGAAGAGTTGTTGATGTGTGGAAGACTGGAGGAGGACTTGAGAGGATGGAAGAGTTGCTTTTGTTTGGAAGGGAAATACCCTTCCATAAAGACTTCAGGTACCAAGTCCTTTCCCTGGGTTACTTCCCTTCTTTATTTTTTAATGGCACTAGGACCAGCTTGAGTCACTGGACCCCTGTTGCTCAGAAAAGTGTTCCAGAGAGTTCTGTTTCTGGCGAATGTTTGGAATTGTGCCGGCGACTGGGGCAGGCTGGCTCCCTGGCTGAACAGCCGGCTGGCTGGATGGATGGATGGCCAGCCTGCTGGCTGGCTGGCTGGCTTGCTGACCATCTGGCTGGCTGAATGGATGGACAGCCGGCTGGCTGAATGGATGGACAGCCGGCTGGCTGAATGGATGGACAGCCGGCTGGCTGGATGGATGGACAGCCAGCTGGCTGGATGGATGGACAGCCGGCTGGCTGGATGGATGGACAGCCAGCTGGCTGGATGGATGGACAGCCGGCTGGCTGGATGGATGGACAGCCAGCTGGCTGGATGGATGGACAGCCAGCTGGCTGGATGGATGGACAGACGGCTGGCTGGATGGATGGACAGACGGCTGACTATCTGAACAGTCGGCTGGATGGATGGATGGCCGGCCGGATGGATGGATGGCCGGACGGATGGATGGATGGCCGGCCAGCCGGCTGACCAGCTAGCCGGCTGGCTAACTGACTGACTGGACGGCTGACTGACTGACTTAGTCTATCTCACAGGAACACATAAATACAATTATACTTAGTGTAAATTACCTAGGATACAGGGAGAATCTAATAATAATAATAATAATGATAATAATTATTGAAGCATGGTGACCAGCTGGCACAAGGGGCTCCAGTCTTATCACTAATCTAATTACAAGAGGTGACATTGATGAGGGGTGAGCGTCCTCTTATCTTATTATTATCTTATTATTATCGCTAAACTAATTAGTGTTGACATTGATGAGGGTACAATGCCTTCACCTACCTGCCTCCCTCCCTGCCTGTCACCCCTCCCTGCCAGCCAGCCAGCCAGGGGTGACGGTTTAGCCTAGGCTTTATTTGTTTTCGCTGTTTTATTTGTCTGTCTGTAAATGTTTGTCTCTGTCTGTCTGTCTGTCTGTCTGTCTATCTGTTTGTCTATCTGTCTCAGAGAGATCCAACACATATTACAAGACTCAGTAGTCACTGCTTCACATCTGAGTCCTGACACACATTACAGTGAACCCCCTTTGTTCGACGGTGTCGGAGCTCGGCCAAATCGGTGTTCGATGGTTTTTTTTACAATATTTTTGACTCGGTATTAGGCGGCCACTCGGAGTTCGGCGAGTCGGCTATCCGTCCCGAACGCGTACGCGTGTGGCCGTGGCCTAGCTGGGCGCCCAGGCACTCAGTGTGTTAATGTTTACAAGGGAGCGAACACTACCCACGCATTCATACCATATATATTGTCATTATTCCAGTGTTTTTAGTGCTTGCAACTGCTAAATAAGACACCATGGGCCCCACGAAAGCTCCTAGTGCCAAGCCTGTGGTAAAGAATGTCAGAAATACGGTAGAATTGAAGGAGCTAGCTAGCTAGCTGGCTGGCTGGCTGGCTGGTTGGCTGGCTGGTTGATTGGCTGGTTGGCTGGCTGGTTGATTGTTTGGCTGCCTGGCTGGTTGGCTGCCTGCCTGGCTGGTTGGCTGCCTGCCTGGCTGGTTGGCTGCCTGCCTGGCTGGTTGGCTGCCTGCCTGGCTGGTTGGCTGCCTGCCTGGCTGGTTGGCTGCCTGCCTGGCTGGTTGGCTGCCTGCCTGGCTGGTTGGCTGCCTGCCTGGCTGGTTGGCTGCCTGCCTGGCTGGTTGGCTGCCTGCCTGGCTGGTTGGCTGCCTGCCTGGCTGGTTGGCTGCCTGGCTGGTTCGATGGTTGGTTGGTTGGTTGGTTGCCTGGCTGGCTGGCTGGCTGGCCTGTCTGTCTGTCTCACATGTACACATAAATACAATTATACATAGTGTAAATTACCTAGGATATCCCAATAAATCTAGACTGGCAAATAGTATTTATACTACTTAATATATAGTATTTATAATTGCTTTGTGAATGTAAAAGTATAGTTAATCTTTACAATATTAATTTTTTGTGAATATTTTTGGATGTCTGGAACAGATTATGCAATTGTATTTACATTATTTCTTATGGGAAAAAAGGTTTCGAGTTTCGAATTTTTTGTGTTGAGGTCTAGCTCCTGGAATGGATTAAGACCGATAGTCGAGGGACCACTGTACATAACATAAAAGGTGGTATGAAAAAGACCTGAAAAACCCTATCTGAAATTCTAGGAAATAAAAAGATATCCAAAAACAAAACTATCAAATAAACAAAATCAGATGAACCCCTACTCTCACCAACTGAGACAGCAAACAGACGTAATGTTTTCTTCTCCACCAAAGGAAAGAATCTAGCTAGTAAAATCCCAAGCTCGAACACCCGTCCATCAGACTATCTCATGAACACCTACCCGAATACACTATTCTTAGCTCTAACCAACCCACAAGGAAGTGTCCTAGAACCACTCCTATTCCTCAATTATATCAATGACCTACCAAATGCATCACAACAACTCAAACCAATATTGTTTACAGATGACACTACATATGTTTTCTCTCACCCAAACCCAGTCATACTGGCCAACACTGTTAATGCTGAATTACAGAAAATATCTACCTGGATGACGACTAATAAGCTTACTCTCAATACTGACAAGACTTATTTCATTCAGTTTGGAAACAGAGCTACAAATGTTCCACTAAACATAACGCTCAATGGTTCATCCATCACAAGACTCACAGAGGGAAAATTCCTAGGAATCCACCTTGATAGTAGCCTTAAATTCCAAACACACATACAACAAATTTCCAAGAAAATCTCAAAGACTGTAGGCATGCTATTAAAGATACGCTACAGTGTGCCTCAATCAGCTCTCCTTGCACTGTATCATTCACTCATCTACCCTTATCCCACCTGTAGAAATTGTGCATGGAGATCAACAACATTAAATCACCTTAGACTGCTCATAACCCAGCAAAAGGCTGCAGTCAGAATGATAACAAATTTCCACTCTAGACAGCATACTCCACCAATATTCAAAAGCCTGAAACTACTCACCATAAAGAACATTCACACTTATTCTTGTATTCTTGTGCCGGCTACATACATAGAACTCTACACTCTAATATAAACCTTCCGCTCAAAATTCTCCTCACCAACTTTAACAGGACCCATGACCATAACACAAGACACAGATCACTTTTTGATATACGTACCACGTGTCCATATCACCCTGTGTAAAAATTCTATGTACATAAAGGGCCCCATAATCCGGAATTCATTACAAGTAACACAGTGGACCCCCGGAGTTCGTGATTAATCTGCTCCAGAGGGCCCAGCGAACACTGAATATCACGAACTCCGAATCTATTTTCCCCATAAGAAATAATAGAAATAAATTTAATCCGTTCCAGACACCCAAAAGTATTAAAATAAATTTAGTTTCTACATTAAATATACATTAAATTACACAGAAAACAATGAGAAATAAAGAAATAATAGTACAATAACATGTCACTTACCTTTATTGAAGAGTTGTTGATATGTGGAAGACGGGAGGAGGGAAGAGGATGGAGGAGTTACTAGTGTTTGGAATGGGAATCCCCTTCCATTAACACCGCAGGTACCAAGTTCTTTTCTGGGGTTACTGGCCTTTTTCTTTTAATGCCACTAGGACCAGGTTGAGTCACTGGAACTTTCTCTCACAAAAAATCTGTCCAGGGAGCTCTGTGTCTGGTGTTTCTTTAAAACTTCCCTGAAATGGGACACCACATTGTCATTGTACATGTTGCCAGCACGGCCTGCAACAGCTTTGTTAGGGTGATATTCATCCATAAAGCCTTGCACCCTGCTCCACATTCCACAAATCACCTTAATCATTGAAGAAGGCAACTTTCTCCATCTCTGTTCCTCCTCCTCCTCTGAACCATTTTCCTGAACTGTGGTCTGTTGTTGCTGTTGCTGTTGAAGGTCTTGCAGATCTTCAGTGGTTAGCTCTTCATTGTCCTCCTCCACCGACTGTTCCACATCTTTGGTACAAACATCCAACCCCATGGACTTGCCCAGTGCCACAATTTCTTCCACAACAGGCTCAGGGCTCTGAGGCTCAGCCCCAAAACCTTCAAAATCCCTCTCTGGGACACAGTCTGGCCACAATTTTCTCCAGACAGAGTTCAAAGTCCTGGTAGTCACTCCCTCCCAAGCCTTACCTATAAGGTTTACACAATGCAGGATATGGAAATGATCTTTCCAAAACTCTTTTAGGGTCAAATTAATGTCTGTGGTCACTTCAAAACACTTTTGAAACATTGCTTTGGTGTAGTTCTTTTTAAAGTTGGAAATGACCTGCTGGTCCATGGGCTGGAGGAGAGGAGTGGTATTAGGGGGCAAGAACTTCACTTTGATGAACTTAAACTTCTGCACAATTTGCTCTTCCAAGTCTCGAGGATGACAAAGAGCATTGTCCATTATCAGGAGGCACATAAGTGGCAAACTATTTTCCTCGAGGTATTTCTTCACACTGGGACCAAACACTTCATGGAACCAATCAAAGAAAATTTCCCTAGTGACCCATGCCTTATTGTTAGACTTCCATATCACACACAAATTAGCCTTGGCGACATTGCATCTCTTAAACGCTCGGGGATTTTCAGAGTGATACACAAGTAAAGGCTTCACTTTAAAATCCTCGCTAGCATTAGCACACAACATAGGCTTGTGTCCTGGCAGTGCCTTTTCCTCCTGTGTAATGTAGGTCCTGTTTGGCATTTTCTTCCAAAACAGGCCTGTTTCGTCACAATGGAACACTTGTTGGGGTTGGAATTGTTCAGCCTCTATGTACCCCTGGAATTTCTGAACATATTTTTCAGCCGCAATTTTGTCAGAACTGGCTGCCTCATCATACCTTATCACACTATGTATGCCACTACGCTTCTTAAATCTGTCAAACCAGCCTTTGCTGGCTTTAAATTCATTCACTTCAGCACTCGTTGCAGGCATTTTCTTGACGAGATTATCATGCAAATACCTTGCTTTTTCAGATATTATCGCCTGCGTAACACTATCTCCTGCTAATTGTTTCTCGTTGATCCACACCAACAATAACCTCTCCACTTCTTCCAGCACTTGAGATCTCTGTTTTGTGACCATACTTGCACCTTTCGCAACAACAGCGTCCTTGAGTTCCTTTCCCTTGGTCACAATGGAAGTGATGGTTGAATGGGCTTTGCCATACTGCCTGGCCAGCTCAGCCACACGAACTACACTTTCATATTTTGCAATGATCTCCTTCTTCAATTCTACTGTATTTCTGACATTCTTTACCACAGGCCTGGCACTAGGAGCTTTCTTGGGGCTCATTGTGGCTTATTCAGCAGTTGCAAGCACTAAAAACACTGGAATAATGACAATATATATGGTATGAATGCGTGTGTGGCGGTCGCTCGCTGGTAAACAATAGCACACTGACGCTAAATGGAGTGCCCAGGCCTGCTCAGGCCACGCGTACGCATCCGGGACGAATCATGAACTCTGAGCGGATTCGCGAACACCGAACCAAAATTTTCGCGAAAAAACATCACAAACTCCGATTTTCACGAACTCCGACACTCATGAACTCTGGGGGTCCACTGTACTAAAATAACCTGGTTTGAACATCAATTTAAGACTCTTCTCAAGAACCACCTACTCACCCTAATCTAAATACAGTGGTCCCTCGATTTTCGTGCATCTCCAAACTCGAACATTTATGTAAGTGTATTTTCGTAAGTGCGGTTGCAAGTGTATTTTTGGGGGTCTGAAATAGACTAACCTACGTGACATTATTTCTTAAGGAAGTAAGTTCTTTCGGTAATGGCACTTGAGCAGCATTCTGGAATGAATTTTCGGCGAAAACCGAGGGACCACTGTACAGTGGTACCTCGAGTTACGATGGTCCCCAAAATCGCCCTTTTATGTAAGTTTATTTTTTTAAATGCTTTTGTAGGTATATTTTTGGGGTAAGGACTAGTCTATTACATTACAGTATATTTCATTCCAGAATGCTTATGCATTACCAAACAATTTATCTCCTTAAGAAATGTTGTAAATAGACTAGTCCTTAGAACCAATTACACTTACAAAGCATTTAAATAACTACATAAGTGAGTTGGGACCATCGAACCGGTACCACTGATTCCTTATGGGGATAAATTCTTGGTAATGGCACTTGAACAGCATTCTCGAACGAAAAAATATCGTAACTCGAGGTACCACTGTACTCATACTGTAAACTACTTTCAACAATGCTCAGTGTTATTTTCCTATAATATAATTTCAATAGTATTTACTATTGATGTAACCATCCGACAAAACACTTGTCACAATGTAATATCCCCAGATTGTAATTTGAGAAAATTTAATAACTGTTATAACTAATGTTTAACTAAAACAAACTCAATCAATTTCTCTAGTATTAAGTAGTCTATAAGCCATTAGATTAATCTGCTCATAATGCCATGGCATGATAGTGGCTCTCTTTGCACTTCAGTTCATGATTTTAATTACAAAATCTCGATGTAAACTTGCAATGAAATAAAAAAAAATATTATTATTATTACAGTGGTACCCCAAGTTTCGAACAGCCCCCAACTCGAACAATTATGTAAGTGCATTATTGTAAGTGCTTTTGTAAGTGTATTTTTGGGGGTATGAAATCTACTCCAATCAGTACATGTTCAAGACTTGAAGGCGTTCCCAGTAATTTAGGTGCTTTACTGGCTCAATGTGTGCCGTAAACGATCTCTGTATTTGTTCCAGCTCAGGTGTGTCTGTTTCCATGCCTGAGGAACTGTCCTTTCGGGAGAAACAGCAAAAAGACTCCACTTCAGGTCACCCGGTCAAATATCAACTTAAAAATGAAACTGGTAAGGAGGTGCAGGGAAGACAGCAGACAGATAGATTAGTAGTTCCCAAAAAATTTAGATCTCAGATATTAAATATAGCCCATAACTCTTCTTTAGGAGGCCATTTGGGAATTACCAAAACTATGTATAGAATATTAAAAGAATTCTTTTGGCCAAAGTTAAGGCAAGATGTAAAGAATCATATTCGCTGTTGTCCAGAATGTCAGCAGGTAGAGAAACCTGGAAACCCCATTAAATCTACACCTCTCCATCCCATTCCTGCTAATGGAGACCCTTTTTCAGAATTAATAATAAATTGTGTAGGTCCACTACCTAAGGCTAAGTCTGGAAATCAATACTTATTCACAATCATGGATAGAGTAACCAGATATCCAGAGGCAGTTCCTATGTGCAGTATAAACACTAAAGAAATTCTTAAAGCCTTAACCCTTCCAGGGTCCAAGGCCATTTTTGGAAGGGCTGTGCCAGTGTCCAAGAATTTAAAAAAAAAAAAATCTTATTTTTTTTATGAAATGGTAGAGAATATTTTTCTGAAGGTAATAAAACAAAAAGTACGAAATTTGATTGAAAATTGACGAAATTATGCTCTCGCGAATTTTGATGTGTAAGCGATATTTACGCATCGGCGATTTTGCCGACTCTGACTCCCATTTTAGGCCAATTACATTATTCCAGTTCACCAAATTCTTAGCTATTTCACTAGTATTACTTCTATTCTATCGATTGAGCACAAGAAATCGCCCAGTCAACTGTTTCAACTACAAAATAAAGTGATTGGAAATTGGTAATTTAGCCAATTTAACTCAGTTCAAAATATTCCAATTTCAAAATAGGGTGCAGAATAAACAATGCAGGCCTTCCTGGCACTACACTAACATTTCCTCTGTTCATTAGTTACATTTTCAGTCTTTACAAATGAATTCCATTTTAATTTTTTATTCACATAATGAATTTTTATTCAAACCAAAAAAATGGAAGATTTACTGTTATGCAATATTGTAATAATTGTACAAATAATATCACCACATTTGTGAACGTATATTAGACCCACCAGCTGGCACGTATTTGATGTGTGAGGTCATTTGTTTACAGTGGACCCTCTGTTAACGAAAGGTTCCGTTAACGTAAGCTTCGGAAAACGTAAGCTTTTTTCGTAATCGGTTAGCGAAAAATTCCTCTGTTACCGAAAGGTATTAGACGTGTCCGCCTGCTCCTCGCAAGCGCAGGATGCCAGTGAAGCGTTGTTTACCATTGAGAGAACATTACCTAGCGCGCTCTTTCAAAGATTCGCAATATATTTGGTGTCTTTTTTGGTGGTTTAGTGATTGTCACTGTGAAATAAGTCACCATGGGTCCAAAGAAGCTTCACAAGTCGATAAAGGCTATAGCACCAGCCAGTGATAAAGTGTAGCAATGGAAATAAGTCACTCTGTCTGACTTTTTTGGGTTATCCTAGGTTTTCTACACATATGTTGCTATGTATGATAATCTATGTATGACTGGATTTGTGTATACCTGAATAAACTTACTTACTTAAGTAAGTTAAGCAATTAATCGATAGAAAATGAGGACTCAAAACTTAACTTCTACAATTATAGGGATTATAGGGACACTGACAAGAACGCAGTACTGTGCCACCATCTCCTCCAAGTGTAAGTGTAAGTATTTCTTATTTATATAAGTGTGAATATTTCTTATTTATAAATTAAAGTGTAAATATTTCTTATTTATAATTTAAAGTGTAAATGTTTCTTATTTATAAATTATGCACATTGTTTGTGTGATAGTGGTGGTTGCAGTCTGCTGAAACCGACTACCACCACGGCTTATGGTCTGTGGCCCTATAACCAACAACAACACAAGACACTCCACCAGTTCTTAGATTCGTACTGACATGTTTTATTCATTCTAGAGTGTAAATCATGTTTCTATGTTATTAATATTATTCATTAAGTCATATTAGATGAATTGTGCTAGATAAATAAGCCGCAGAGTTCATATTAGTGTCGTATTGAAGGGCTATTTTGTCCTGCCTCCAAACAAACTCTCCTGCCTCTCTCATACGCCAACAAGAGTCTTCAGTAAAGGTAAAACTGATTAAAATGTTCCTTTATTCATTAAAATTAGTGCTTTATATTTATTTCTCATTGTTTTCTGTATGTAAAACTATTTAGTATTTATTCTTTAAAAAAATGAATTTTTGGTGAAAATTTTTGGGTGGAAACGGATTAATTGTATTTACATTATTTCTTATGGGAAATAAGGTTTCAGATAACGAAAGATTCAGATTAAGTAATAGCTCCTGGACCGGATTAATTTCGTTAACCGAGAGTCCACTACTCTTGAACATCGGCAAAAATTTAACATTTCCGCTATTTTGAGCTCAGTTTCAAACCATTTCCACTACTAAAACCAATCAAAATCATCTCTATATCTGTAACATATCTTCCATTCTATCAAATGAGACCAAAAAATCGCAAATAAAACTATAAAAAGTATACGAGAAAACACTGCAAAGTCGCTGTTTTAATTAATAGAAAATTACATTTTCATTTTTTTTTCTCTCATTATGCACTGTGTGCTGCAGGATTTGTTTTATGTGGTGCACACTTACCACATAGATGTATTCTCTCATATCCAGGCCCAAATTTACCGCTCACAGCTTATCTGAGTGAGCTGAGCTCATGACGTAGAACTACGGTTTGGACCAAGAACTCAAAGCCGTAGAACTACGGCACAGACACTGAAAAAGTTAACTAAGTTTATCTCTTGCTTTGGAATTCCTGAATCTATTCAAAGTGATCAAGGTACTAACTTCACTGCCAAAGCATTTAGGGAAGCATTAACTAGGCTGGGAATAGTTCATAACCTATCCACTGCCTATCATCCTCAGTCCCAAGGCACCTTGGAAAGATTCCATCAGACGTTAAAAACAATGATGAGAACGTTTTGCATGCATTTTCCTATAGACTGGGATGAATCACTTCCTCTGTTGCTATTTGCAATGAGAGAAACTGTGCAAGAGTCTATAGGGTGCAGTCCATTTGAGCTGATTTTTGGGCACAATGTACGAGGTCCTCTACGAGTGCTCAAAGAAGGATGGATGGGAGAAGACGCCTCCACAACCCTTCTTCAAGGTAGCAGGTGGCACGTCAGTTGGCTAAGGCTAATTTAAAGGCAGCTCAGAATACCATGAAACAGAGGTATGACAGAAATTCTAAGTTTTGCTCCTTCCATCCAGGAAATAAGGTGTTGGTACAGGAGCCTATACCTGGCCACACCTTGAAAGCTAGATTTACGAGACCCATGCAAATTGTAAGTAAATTATCTGATGTAAATTATGTGGTATCTCCTTGATAAGACCTCAAAAACTAAAACCTACCACATTAATCAAATTAAAGCTTTTAATACACCAGATAAAGTCCCAGTAATGACTCTGTCCTCTGCCTCTGATGACCCTGACTCTTTGCACTCTATTTCTGAGATTAATGTAAAGCTCCCCAATTCGGTCCTCCTCAAGGACCCTAGCCCTTTTATGTTGGGGCTGTCTAAGAATCAAGTAACTAGTTTAACTGCGCTCTTACAGTCTTATCCTGATATTTTTTTGGATGTGCCGAAAAAATGTACACTAGGATATATCATGATGTAGATGTTGGAAACTCTAAACCTATTAAACTCTCCCTCTACAGAGCTAATCCTGAAAAACAGAGGCTACTTCAGTAGGAGGTAGAATTTCTGTTAGAGCATGGGTTAGTGGAGGAGTCATCTAGTCCATGGGCTTCACCATGCATCCTTGTTAACAAAGCTGATGGAGGGTTTCGAATGTGTACAGGCTACCGTAAGGTGAATGAGGTCACAATTGCAGATGCTTATCCTCTGCCACGTCTGGATGACGTAATCGACTTTGTGGGTAAGGCTACTTTTGTATCCAAATTGGACCTCCTTAAAGGTTACTATCAAGTACCTTTAGCAGATAAGGCGAAAGAAATCTCTGCCTTCGTAATTCCAGGTCATTATCAATATACAGTGACCCCCTTCGGAATGAAAAACTCTCCTGCATCATTCCAGAGACTGATCCATCAGGCTATTAAAGGACTTGAAGGGACGGCCGCTTACCTAGATGATATAATTGTTGTGTCAGACACTTGGGACCAACATATGTTTAGGCTTAAGGCTCTCTTTGAGACCTTCCAGAGTTTTCATTTAACTGTTAATTTATCAAAGTCATCCTTTGGCCAATCTACTATTAATTTTTTGGGCCATGAAGTAGGTAGTGGCAAAGTGGCCCCTAAATTTGCAAAACTTATGGCCATTAAAAATTATCCAGTACCCCCTGACAGAAAATCCCTGCAACGTTTTCTAGGGATGGTAGAGTTTTATAGAAGATTCTGTAAAAAATTTGCAGATACAGTGGACCCCCGCCTAACGAACAAAATTCATTCCAGAAGCCTGCTCAAGTGCCATTACCGAACGAATTTACTTCCTTAAGAAATAATGTCACGTAGGTTAGTCTATTTCAGACCCCCAAAAATACACTTCCACAAGCACTTACAATATTATACTTACATAATTGTACGATTTCCGGGGTGTTCGTTAGGCGGGGGTCCACTGTATTGTTGCCCCTCTAACCTCCCTTCCCAGTCATAAAGTTCCCTTTAACCCTTTGACTGTCGCAACCCTCAATCCTGAGTGCTCTCCTGTTGTCGCAAAATATTAAAAAAAAAAAAAATTCTTATCAAAATGTTAAGATTATTTTTCTGATTGTTTGTATCCTAAAAACAGATTTTTGCCATCAATACTTACCGAGATATGGAGGTGTAAAGTTGGCAGAAAATGAGCCGCGTATGGCAACAGCGGTGAATGCCACTCACTCAGTAAACATTTGTTTACTTACATTCGTAGATTTCTTGTTTTTTTCACTATTTTCTTTTTTTACGTAACTTATGTGGCCTGTGAGACCAAGGTAAGGTGCAATGTATATGTGGAAACTTATTTCTTTGCTAAAAGTTCCACAGGGTAAGTAAGCCATATGGAGCCTTAGACATACCACGGATAGGCCCTCAGAGTTTATGAACCCACACACCCAACCAAAACAAACATACACATTCAAGTTGGCGGAGGTAACAATTGTGTACATATTAATTGATAGATTTATTCTCCTAGGAAGATCTAGGTAAGTTTGTACAGTTAGTAACTAATAGTAGGATTATTGAGGCAATTTTAGATATTAATAATGTAGCTCTAACACCCTAACATAGGTAGTTTTAAGGCCTGAATAGGCAAACATTAGATTATGTCAGCTAACGAGAACTGGCAGCCCCACACTTGACCTAGGCGGGCGAGATGCTAGGTCATTTCTTCTCTGACCAGCTTTCACCGAGTGAACAAGTGCTGTGACCAGGGCAGCATTCCCCACTTGACTCCCAACATCTGTCCTGGGGACCCAGAGGAGATATCCCAAAGTACTGCGGATATCCTTCTCCATCCAGACCAAATACAGTAGGACCTTACCTCTTTTATTCTCAGTATCTGGCCAGTTTTCTGGGGGAAACGTGTGTAGGTTTTGTTGTGGGTCTCTCATGCAGTCGGACGGACGCTATCTAGCAGGTACCAGCGTTCCATCGTTGAGTAAAAGTCTGGAAGCTAGTGTCCCTTACTGTTTAGATATTGCTTGGAAGATATACCCTAGAGCTGGGGATTCTGAGTTAATACATGACACTAATACCACTTAAATTTTGCAGATTAAGGTCCTTCCCTACACATGGTGTTTGGAGGTGGTTATAGCTTAGGGAGATTGGAAGACTAGGAGACATTTCTACTCCAAGTAAGTTAAACCCTTTCCAGTAGTGCATGTAGGTGGGGAATTCTTTCTACTGCAGTCAGCTAGAAATTTGTCCCATAGCCACTTGTAAGTCTTGAGAGAAGAGTCTCAGAGTGTTGGTGTCAACAGCGCTTGCCCAGAGTGCAGCTTACAAGGAGGCAGTCCCAAGACAAGT
>WNWK01025585.1:0-28401 GCA_009830355.1 Cherax destructor | reverse complement strand
GGGTCTATGAAGGATGAGGTGAATCATAGAATTGATGAGGGGAAAAGGGTGAGTGGAGCACTTGAGTCTGTGGAGACAAAGAACCTTGTCCATGGAAGTAAAGAGGGAATGTATGAGAGTATAGTTATACCAACGCTCTTATATGGGTGTGAAGCATGGGTGATGAATGTTGCAACGAGGAGAAGGCTGGAGGCAGTGGAGATGTCATGTCTGAGGTCAATGTGTGGTGTGAATATAATGCAGAGAATTCGGAGTTTGGAAATTAGGAGGAGGTGCGGGATTACCAAAACGATTGTCCAGAGAGCTGAGGAGGTTGTTGAGGTGGTTTGGACATGTAGAGAGAATGGAACGAGACAGAGTGACTTCGAGTGTATAAATCTGTAGTGGAGGGAAGGCGGGGTAGGGGTCGGCCTAGGAAAGGTTGGAGGGAGGGTAAAGGAAGTTTTGTGTGCGAGGGGCTTGGACTTCCAGCAAGCATGTGTGAGCGTATTTGATAGGAGTGAATGGAGGCATATGGTTTTTAATACTTGACGTGCTGTTGGAGTGTGAGCAAGTAACATTTATGAAGGGATTCAGGAACCGGCAGGCCGGACTTGAGTTCTGGAGATGGGAAGTACAGTGCCGGCACTCTAAAGGAGGGGTGTTAATGTTGCAGTTTTATAACTGTAGTGTAAAGCACCCTTCTGGCAAGACAGTGATGGGTGAATGATGATGAAAGTTTTCTTTTGCCACCCTGCCTTGGTGGGAATCGGCCGATGTGTTAATAAAAAAAATAAAAATAATTATTATTATTATTATTATTATTATTATTATTATTATTATTATTATTATTATTATATAATAATAATAATCTATGTATCTGTATTTGTATATACCTGAATAAACTTACTTATTCATTGAATATACAATACAACTTTATTTCGTTTCTTCAATTTACAAAATCTAGTTTACATGTAATAAAATATTGCTAGGAACAAAAGAAAGCCACTAGCCACTCTTGCTAGTTTGTTAGGGAAAACTTTAACTTCAATTGATTTATTGAACAAAGCTGTAATAATTGCTGATAAAACATGAGAAGCTTTCTTGTATATTAGTGATAGTATATGTGATTGGTTGCCAGCTTTATTTTCCAGTGACATAATTATATAAGCAACCTTGGTTGATTTTAGATGGTTGTCAGTGAGGTAGTCTCCCTCTTCGACAAGAGAGTTTGAAATTTTGCTGGCTAGATTTGTTCTAGTATAGATGAAAAGAAGTCATATAGTTTATTTTCTAGGTAAAAGGACACATGTGCAACTAATGCGACATTTTATTGTGTAAAATTTCACTCCAGGAGCTGTGTCAAGCCAGTGACGGCTTGACACAGCTCCTGGAGAGTGAAATGTTGCCACAATAAAATGTCACATTAGTTTCACGTGTCCTTTTGTATTGTTGGTAATTGTATCAACTTACTAGTGCCAGTATCGGAGAAAGTGTTTTCCAAGTCTTTTTTTTATATCTCGTTTAATAAGACTGAATCTGTTGGTTAGTACAGTATAATATATCTGTTTTGATTTCTTTATGAGTCTATCTCTTGGCTAGCTCTTTAGGTATTAATCCCAACTTGTACTGCTTCTCATAGCTATGTTTTTTATAAGTGGACCTGAGGATGCCATCAGTTAGCAACCTGTTTGGTTTTTAATGAGCAATGTGTATTGTGGAGGCTGTGTATACAGCGAAGAAACACATGAAAACCAGAGTTAATGTCTTGGTAATTGTCCAGTTCTCTCTGCCAATCAATGTTGCCAATTACCATTATAATAATAATAATCATGATAATCTTTTATTTTTACAAGTACATGTACAAAATATACAGGCTTAGCTGCCATCAGTGACATACTATATAGAAAGTCTCCTTGTTATGCAGGGCATCTGGGGCAAATTAGGTCAAATTTGGCTCCAGGATGCGACCCACACCAGTTGACTAACACCCAGGTAACTATTTTAGTGCTAGGTGAACAGGGACAGCAGGTGTTTTAAGGAATCACATCCTAATGCTTTCACCCATACCAGGAATCGAACCCCGGACCTCAGTGTGTGAGCTGAGTGTGCTACCAATGATATTCTCAAATGGCAAATGTGTTGCCCATAATATAACACAATTATTGACACATAGAGCTGTGGGGCTCACTGAGCCACCCAAAATAGAAGCTCCATTTTCAGTGAGGTCTGAGCACGTATAAAGAGTGTGTAAATGTTACTTTGATCAGTAAGGGCTAGCTAACACTATGCTACATGAATAATATACTAGCCCTGGTTATTCTTATGTTTCTCTAATTCATCTGTCTCTCCCTAGAGTGA
Organism: Cherax destructor; assembly: GCA_009830355.1. Taxonomy (NCBI): domain Eukaryota; kingdom Metazoa; phylum Arthropoda; class Malacostraca; order Decapoda; family Parastacidae; genus Cherax; species Cherax destructor. Next base: position 26,061 of record WNWK01025585.1, on the reverse strand, counting down.
TTTGTATCTCCACATTTCTCTCATTTATCTGTCTCTTCCTAGTGTGATTTGATTAATTTTGTACTGTTACCATTTTTATTTCTTCAATTTTCTCATAGCAGAGTATCAGAAATTAGTCACTGTTGAGCATCATGTGGTGAGACCTTGCAGAAATTGTTAGAAAGCTTACCAAATAATTTGTTGTAGTATTAACGTGCAGCACCTGGTTCCCCACAGAACCAACAGCAGTAACTCTGAGGTCGGGGAGAGAGGTGGAGGGCTGCGTAAACGCTCAGCTCATCACCATCTCTCACTGGTGGAGAAGGCTCAGTGCTTCAGTAGTAATGAGAGCTTAGGAGGACCACTTCCCAGTAAGTATAGTGAAAACCTTCCTCAAACATGCCATCCTATTTTGTAAGACATTTTTTGATTTCTAAGTTTTTTAATAGACTATTGAGGAAAGTCGTTAGATTGTTTCTCTAGATTAATGCTCTCTTTATTTCAGTGTTTATGCTCTCACTTCCACTTAACTTTCACCCAGTTCATTCTCAACAAATATCCTTTCTGTAGAGAAAATAAAAGAACATAATTAAGCTTTGGCAGATTATGCTATTTTATTAGCTATAGGCCATAATGGTTCCATATCTAACATATTTCCCTTCAAAATTATATGGTGGACCCCCGGTTTTCGGTCGGTTCGAAAATCGAGCAATTCGGATTTTGAGCACTTTTTTCGGAGAAATTTTCCCCGGATTTTGAGCATCCGCTCGGAAATCGTTGGTACCAGACACGTGTGCCTGGGCCACTCATACGTTCGTGACTCACTCTTGGGCACATTAAATGTCTTATGTTAATAAAGACATTTTCATTAATCCATCTATGATATTTTCTTCAAAATTATATAAGAAACACATTACACATTACACATTACTCGTTCACTAAGAGTGGCCCTCTAGTCTTAACGCCATAGTTGTAATACTAATATGTAAAGTAAAGTAAATTTTATTTCTTTGCAATTTTACATAGATATTGGTAGTTACAATCATAAAACTGAAATGCACATTAAATGTCTTATTTTAGGTTAATATAGACATTTTCATTAATCCATCTATGATATTGTCTTCAAAATTATATAAGAAACACGTTACTACATAGCATATAAACATGCAATGTTTATATGCTATCAAGTGGTGAGTCGGGTGGAGGGAAAACATTACATTTTCTCTATTCCAGCATCCAGCATTAGAGAAAACTGTATGAATCTGCTGTCTGGCCCAGTCACCGCCCTTAACGCTTTTGTTTACAATTCTCGGCTTGAATTATTCATTACTTCTCCCTTTGTTTATGATGGCATCTAAAGGTAATTGTGTGTTCCCAACACTACTCAAAACAGCAAGGGTTACACCATTACACAAAGGTGGTGACCCTACAGACGTAAATAACTATAGGCCTATATCAAATCTACCATTGCTATCCAAAATATTCGAGAAACTTGTGCACAAGAGATTATACTCGTTTATAACGACACAAAGCATACTCAACCCCTGCCAATTTGGCTTCAGGAAAAATAAAAGCACTAACGATGCAATAGTAAAAATGATAGACCTGCTTTACACAGCACTTGAAAATAAGGAATATCCACTAGGACTTTTTATTGACCTAAGGAAAGCTTTTGACACAGTAAACCACGGCATCCTACTCCATAAACTTGACCACTATGGAATAAGAGGTCATGCACTAGCATACCTCAAATCCTACCTCACTAATAGGTACCAGTATGTCACTATTAAAGACACATCCTCCACGACACTACCACTAGACACCGGAGTACCGCAAGGAAGTGTCCTTGGTCCCCTGCTCTTCCTCTTATACATCAATGATCTTCCCAATGTATCACAACACCTGAAACCAATACTCTTTGCTGACGACACAACTTATGTCATCTCCCACACAAACCTTGCCACGCTTAACACCATTGTTAACGACGAATTAATAAAAATATCAACATGGATGACTGCCAATAAACTTACACTCAACATTGATAAGACCTTCTATATTATGTTTGGCAACAGAACAGATGATCCACAATTAAACATTAAGATCAACTCTACACCTATTGCTAGACATAACGAGGGCAAGTTCCTGGGCCTTCACCTTGACAGCAGCCTGAAATTCAGCACCCATATCCAACACATAACAAAGAAAGTGTCCAAAACTGTGGGGATCCTCTCTAAGATACGGTATTATGTACCACAATCAGCCCTACTCACACTATACTACTCACTCATCTATCCCTACCTCACATATGCCATTTGTGCATGGGGATCAACAGCAATTACCCACCTAAAGCCAATAATAACCCAACAAAAGCCGCAGTTAGAATTATCACGCAATCCAACGCTAGGCAGCACACCCCCCCCACTCTTCAAAGACCTAAACCTACTCACTGTTCAGAACATCCATACTTACTACTCTGCTATCTACATTTATAGAACCATTAATTCCAACTTTAACCCTGAGCTAAAACAATTTCTTGACAGTTGTGACAGGACCCATAGACATAATACCAGACATAAACATTCTTTGACATTCCCGTGTCCGACTAAATCTATACAAAAATTCAATGCGCATAAAAGGGCCTAAAATCTGGAACTCCCTGCCTGAAAACTCTAGAACTGCAGACACAACCTCCATTTTCAAAAGCACCGTTAAAAAACATCTTATCTCACTTACGCACCCAACCGGTAGCTAACCACATGAAAACTACTTTATCTTGCACATATCCACAGCAAAATACACTTATTGATATCTGTGATTCCCCTTAATTTGCACAGTACTAACCACAGCAAAATACACTTATTGATATCTGTGATTCCCCTTAATTTGCAGTTCTAACCAAAATTCTAATACAACTATTGCTTCATAATACTTAAGCTAGTCATAAGTTTGCCTAAGACACTCCAATACATCACCTTTATCATTAACCCTTTGGGGGTCGACAGGCCTTCTCAGGAAAGTGTTCCTGGGGTCGAAAATTTTTTGAAAAAAAAAATTATTTTTTTCTTATGAAATGATAGAGAATCTTTTTCCGATCATAACGCCACCAAAATTATGAAATTTGATCAAAGACTAACGGAATTATGCTTTCGCGAAGTTAGCGGTAGCCATGACACTTACGCATCGGCGATTTTGCCCACTTTGAGCCCTATTTTCGACAAATTCCAATGTATCAGTCTCCAAAAAGTATAGCTATTTCGCTAGAACTCCATTTCTTCTATCGATTGAGTACAAGAAACTGCCTATTTACCAATTTCATCTACCCAAAATAGTGGTCAGAAAATGGCAATTTTCCAATTTCACACAAATTTCAAACGATGCCAATTTCAAAATAGGGTCTAGAGTAAACGAGGCAGACATTCCTGGCACTAAAATAACATGTTCTCTGTTCATTAGTCACATCTCCAGGCCCCTGTTCCATTACTTTTGCTTTTCATTTTGAATTTTTATTCTCACAAAAAATAGAAGATTTACTGTTATGTATACAACTGCATCATTGTAAAAATGGTATAAATAATATCAGAGCACTTGTGCATGAATATAAGACTCGCCAGTTGATGTGTATTGGAGGCATGGTGTGATTTGTTTACTCTTGAACATCGTCAAAAATTGAACATTTTCGCTACTTTGAGCTCAATTTCAAGGTACTTGTCATTGTCATACCAATAAAAATCATCTCTATTTCTGTAATATATATTCCATTCTATCATATGAGACCAAGAAAACGAGAATACATCAATATAAATACCATACGAAAATCGACTGCAAAGTCGCTCTTTTAATAAAAAAAAACGGTCAGAGTTTTTTTTCTCTCATTATGCAGTGTGTACTGCAGGATTTTTTTTATACTGCGCACACTGACCACACAGACCCATTCTTTCATATGTATGCCTACCAGACATTTTCTGCTTAAATTGAGGCCGCTAGAATTTGGGCGTACTAGTACGGCACCAACCCCTGCTCGTAAAACGTACTAGTACGGCACCGACCCCCAAAGGGTTAATATAAAAACTAATTGCTAACTTCTTATACTACGTAATTGTTAAATTCTCAATGTTTAAATTCCAGTACCTAAATTTTGTAAACCTAATTAATCACTACAATTACCTAACCTTACTACCTGTATAATCATTGTGTAGCTATTGAGTAAGCCCCAGAATCTGGAATTCATTACCAGTAAATATCAAGTTAACCTTGTCGGAAAATCAATTCAAGACTCTTCTCAAAAATCACCTACTCACCCTATACTAAATACTCATACTGTAACAAACTTCCAAACCCAATATTATTTTACTTAAGATGATCTCAATTTGATATGTTCATCCTCCTTAACACTTGTTGCAATTTCATATCATCATATTGTCATTTAAAATCTTATAGTATCATCATTTTCTTAATTTGAAATAAAATATATATCTAGAAGAAACTCTAAAAACTATTTCTAGTATTGTTATTATACTAGTATAGCATCAACATACTGTAATTTGAAATAAATTCTACAACTAGATTAAACTCAACCAATTTCTCTTGTATTGTCTTTTAATAGTATGTATAACCATTTAATAATTTAAATAATACAGAACTAGAATAAACTCAATCAATTTCTTTAGCATTAAGTACTTAGTGAATAAGTCTCTAGAATAAACTGCCCCTAATGCCATGGCATGCCAGTGGCTCTCCTTGCATTACAGTTTTATAATTGTTTTATAATTGTAACTACCAATAACATTGTACACTTGTAACATGCATTGAAATAAAAATTATTATTATTATTATTATTATTATTATTATTATTATTATAAGACTGCCTGAAAAGCCTAGGCATACCTAGGCATATTATTGGCCATCTTGTAATATCAACTTTAATGTATAACTGTAAGTACCCCCTACCTTGTATTACATGAAATATAGAATTTGAATTTGAATTTGAATTTGTTAGAAACGATTGAACTCAGTGAACATGGTATGTCGATGGTAATAATATGGCTGTGGGCTGTGGTAGGTATAGCCCAGGTGGGCTACATATGTGTACCTACATCTTGTACCTACATCTACCGGCTACCTACACTAACTTCCTACAAATAAATGCCACTCACCTCTTGCCCTACATTAAGACTACAAATATTTTAAGGTAAGTAATGAATGTACTAACCACTGAAAAGCTGCAATACTATAGTTATTCTCTATAAAATTTATTTTTTAATATTTTTCGGTGTCTGAAACGGATTAATTGGATTTACATTATTTCTTATGGGAAATATTACTTCGGTTTTCGGCCATTTCGGATTTCGGGCAACCTTCTGGAACGGATTCATTACGAAAACCAGGGGTCTACTGTATATGTAACTAAAAAATATTTATGATATAGAATTGATGAGGGAAAAAGGGTGAGTGGAGCACTTCGGAGTCTGTGGAGACAAAGAACTTTGTCCATGGAAGTAAAGAGGGGAATGTATGAGAGTATAGTTATACCAACACTCTTATATGGGTGTGAAGCATGGGTGATGAATGTTGCAACGAGGAGAAGGCTGGAGGCAGTGGAGATGTCATGTCTTAGGTCAATGTGTGGTGTTAATACGTATAATGCAGAGAATTCGGAGTTTGGAAATTAGGAGGAGGTGCGGGATTACCAAAACTATTATCCAGAGAGCTGAGGAGGGGTTGTTGAGGTGGTTTGGACATGTAGAGAGAATGGAACGAGACAGAGTGACTTCGAGAGTGTATAAATCTGTAGTGGAGGGAAGGCGGGGTAGGGGTCGGCCTAGGAAAGGTTGGAGGGAGGGGGTAAAGGAAGTTTTGTGTGCGAGGGGCTTGGACATCCAGCAAGCATGTGTGAGCGTATTTGATAGGAGTGAATGGAGGCACATGGTTTTTAATACTTGATGTGCTGTTGGATTGTGAGCAAAGTAATATTTATGAAGGGATTCAGGGAAACCGGCAGGCCGGACTTGAGTTCTGGAGATGGGAAGTACAGTGTCTGCACTCTAAAGGAGGGGTGTTAATGTTGCAGTTTTATAACTGTAGTGTAAAGCACCCTTCTGGCAAGACAGTGATGGAGTGAATGACGATGAAAGTTTTTCTTTTTCGGGCCACCCTGCCTTGGTGGGAATCAGCCGATGTGTTAATAATAAAAATGTTTTGTAAACAAAATAATGAGAACAAACTTTATGCCATTATTGTGTAATATTCAACAAGTGAATATTTGAAAAACAGCACTTAGTATATTGGTCTCACAGGCCATAAAAGTTATTTGAAAAGAAAAATTAAAAACAATAAGAAAACAACTCGAAAAAAATTAACAGTTTACCGGCCGACCGGCAGTCAGCGATGTTGTCATAAGTGGTTCAATTTCTGTCAACTTGAAGCCTCCATATCTCTGTAAGTTTAGCCTATTAGATTTAGAAAAAAAAACTATCATTTCATAAGATAAAATAATTTTTTTTTTCCGAATATTTTTCGACCCTGAGAACAGGTTTGCAAGAAGGCCTGTCAACCCCCAAAGGGTTAAAATTAACTTTAGATTAATAAGGCAATAACATTTCATATGGTCATTAGATAAGTTACAGTGAGTACAAGAGAATTGGGTATCATTAGTAAGTAATTCTATATGGCTTTAATAAGTCTAGTAGAGAATAATTACAGTATTGAATTAGTTTATAAAAATTACAGTATTACAAAAGAACAATTTAAAACAATTTACAATATGATGTATTACAATTTAGTATTATTTAAAACAATGAAATTTAAACATCCTAATTTTGAAGTAATGAGTAAATGGTTGAGGAATCCTCAGCACAATATGCAGTAATGAAATTGAAGCAATTTTAAGTTGAGCAGTCTTAAATTATTTAGAAGTTTTTTGATTAGCTTTTAAGTAACTGGTAGGTATTAAGCATGGTTTGTCTGGTTAATTTTGGGTGATGAGGTGATTTCTAAGTAGGGCCTTAAATTGATTTGCAGACAGGGGTCCTTTTGTGTGTTCTGACAATGAATTCCAGATCATCAGGCCCTTTACATGCATAGCATTTTTGCATAGGCAAAGATGGACACGAGGGATATCGAAGAGTGATTTGTGTCTCGTATTATGGCTGTGTGTCCTGTTATACTAGTTATCAAGGAGGAGTTTGAAAGGAGGGTTTATATTTGAGTGTAGTGTTCTGTGTATGTAGTAGGCACAATGTCTAGTGCAGGAGTTAGTAATCAATCGCACTGCAGCTTTTTGTTGGGTTATTAAAGGTTTAAGATGATTTGCTGTGGTTGAGCCCCATGCACAAATACCGTAGGTGAGGTAAGGGTAAATGATTTTTTTTTTTTTCCAAAATATTCAGAGCGCTGGGTGAGAGAACGTAGATCTACATTTGGACAGTTAGGGGTTAATGGATGATACATATTATGGCCAGGATTGTGACCATTTAGTTTAGTTTGTGTGTGGGCAAATTTGTCAGTGCAATAAAAAAAATTAAAACTTGGAATCATTAGAATTTTCATCAAATTGAACTAGTATTTTAAAAACACACAATCAGTTTTTCTTACAGGATTGTAGAGAATTTTAAAACTAACACAACTTCTGAAACTGAAATAAAAAAAATGGAAATTTGTATCTTTATAGCATTTTTAAATTTCCTGAGTTGAGTGAAGCCTTTATTAAATACATACTGCACGATGCCATGCCACAGCTCTCAGCCAGATAGTGTCCTCATACCATACCTGGAGTATACCTGGAGAGGGTTTCGGGGGTCAATGCCCTCGTGGGTCAGAGTGGATCAGGGTCTGATCAACCAGGCTGTTACTGCTGGCTGCATGCAAACTGACGTACGAACCACAGCTTGGCTAGTCAGGTATACTGACTTTAGGTGCCTGTCCAATGCCTTCTTGAAGACAGCCAGGGGTCTATTGGTAATCCCCCATATGTATGCTGGGAGACAGTTGAACAGTCTTTGGCCCTGGACACTTATTGTGTTGTCTCTTAGTGTACTCGTTGTGCCCCTGCTTTTCACTGGGAAAATGTTGCATCTCCTGCTGAGTCTTTTGCTTTCATAGGGAGTGATTTTCCTGTGCAAGTTTGGTACTAATCCCTCTAGGATTTTCCAAGTGTATATTATCATGTATCTCTCTCGCCTGCATTCCAGGGAATACAAATCAAGGGACTTCAACCGTTCCCAGTAATTTAGGTGCCTTATCATACTTATGTGTGCCGTGAAAGTTCTTTGTACGTTCTCCAGGTCAGCAATTTCGCCTGCCTTGAAGGGCCAGTTAGTGTACAGCAGTATTCCCTCCTAGAGAGAACAAGCGATTTGAAGATAATCATCATGGGCTTGGTGTCCCTAGTTTTGAAGGTTCTCATTATCCATCCTATCATTTTCCTAGCAGATGCAGTAGATACATTGTTGTGGTCTTGGTCTTTGAAGACGAGATCCTCTGACATTATCACTCCCAGGCCCTTCACATTACTTTTTCGCTCTATTGTATGGTTAGAATTTGTTGTATACCCTGATACAGTTTTAATTTCCTCAAGTTTTCCATATGTGAATAGTTGAAATTTCTTTCTGTTGAACTTCATATTGTTTTTTTAGTGGTCCATTTGAAGATTTGGTTGATGTCCACTCGGAGTCTTGCAGTGTCTATGATGGAGGTCACTGTCATGGCAATTCGGGTGTCATCCGCAAAGGAAGACATGGAACTATGGCTTACCTCTCTGTCTATGTCAAATTTGAGGATGAGGAATAGAATGGGAGGGAGTACTGTGCCTTGTGGAACAGAGGTTTTCACCGTAGCTGCCTCAGACTACTCTTTGTGTTCTATTTGTCAGGAAGTTATAGATCCATCTACCAATTAGCTTATCCAATTAGCTTAAATTTCACACCCTGAACAACTATTACCAGCTGATAGTTTGTGGAATAATTGATATGTTCGGGTGTGTCTGCTCACTTTTGAACCCTATTTTGGGCCAATTCCATTGTTCCAGTCGACAAAACTAATAGGTGTTTAGCTAGAACTCCTTTTATTCTATCAATTGAGTACAAGAAACTGCCCATTTACCTATTTCAACTACCCAATAAAGTGATCAGAAATTACTAATTTGGCTAATTTCACACAAAATTCAAGAAAGGCCAATTTCAAAATTGGGTCCAGAATAAATAATATAAACATTCCTGGCACTAAAATAACATTTTCTCTGTTCATTAGTCACGTCTCCAGGCCCCTCTTATATTACGCTTGCTTTTAAGAACATAAGAAAGAAGGAACACTGCAGCAGGCCTACTGGCCCATGCGAGGCAGGTCCAAGTCTCCCACTGGCTTAAGCCAATGCCCCGACCCAGCCAGGTCAGATTACATTCACTTAAGGAAGGAGCACGGCATCTGACCTAGTAGCACAAGCTAGTCAGGACCAACTCACACCCACCTGCACCCACTCATATATTTATCTAGCCTATTTTTAAAACTACACAACGTTTTAGCCTCTATAACTGTACTCGGGAGTTTGTTCCACTCATCGACAACTCTATTACCAAACCAATGCTTTCCTATATCCTTCCTGAATCTGAATTTATCCAACTTAAAGCCATTGCTGCGAGTCCTGTCAATACTAGATATTTTTAGCACACTATTTACATCCCTTTTATTTATTCCTGTTTTCTATTTATACACCTCAATCATATAAGGTAGTATCCCCTCTAAAATCAGGCATAATCACAGACAACACCACAGACCACTATCCGACCTTTCTCATAACTAACCTTGGTAAATTGCCCCTAGATATTACAAAAGTTACCTTCAGACTACATAATGAGTCAGCTGTAAATAACTTTATAACAGCTATGATTAACATTGACTGGCATAATGAGTTAGAAACATATACAGATACAGTGGTACCCCGGTTTACGATGGTCCCCAAACTCACCCTTTTATGTAAGTTTATTTTTTTAAATGCTTTTGTAAGTGTAATTTTGGGGGTCTAAAAGGACTAGTCTATTTTACAACTTTTCTTAAGGAGATAAATTCGTTTGGTAATGGCACTTGAACAGCATTCTGGAATGAAAAAATATCGTAAACCGGGGTACCACTGTACTAATGAATGCATCAAGAATTTCCTTAACAAAACCCACCACCTCTATAACAAACATTGCCCTAAAAAAACTAAACAGATCACAGCTAAGAGACTTAACAATCCCTGGCTAACACCCAGCATCCTTAACCCTTTGGGGGTCGACAGGCCTTCTCAGGAAAGTGTTCCTGGGGTCGAAAATTTTTTGGAAAAAAAAAAAAAAAATTTTCTTACGAAATGATAGAGAATCTTTTTCCGATCATAATGCCACCAAAATTATGAAATTTGATCGAAAACTAACGGAATTATGCTTTCGCGAAGTTAGCGGTAGCCATGACACCTACGCATCGGCAATTTCGCCAACTTTGAGCTCTATTTTCGACAAATTCCAATGTTTCAGTCTCCTAAAATTATAGCTATTTCGCTAGAACTCCATTTCTTCTATCGATTGAGTACAAGAAACCGCCTATTTACCAATTTTATCTACCCAAAATAGTGGTCAGAAAATGGCAATTTTCCAATTTCACACAAATTTCAAACGATGCCAATTTCAAAATAGGGTCCAGTGTAAACAAGACAGACATTCCTGGCACTAAAATAACATGTTCTCTGTTCATTAGTCACGTCTCCAGGCCCCTGTTCCATTACTTTTGCTTTTCATTTTGAATTTTTATTCTCACAAAAAATAGAAGATTTACTGTTATGTATACAACTGCATCATTGTAAAAATGGTATAAATAATATCAGAGCACTTGTGCATGAATATAAGACTCGCCAGTTGATGTGTATTGGAGGCATGGTGTGATTTGTTTACTCTTGAACATCGTCAAAAATCGAATATTTTCGCTACTTTGAGCTCAATTTCAAGGTACTTGTCATTGTCATACCAATCAAAATCATCTCTATTTTTGTAATATATCTTCCATTCTATCAAATGAGACCAAGAAAACGAGAATACATCAATAAATACCATACGAAAATCGACTGCAAAGTCGCTGTTTTAATCGAAAAACGGTCAGAGTTTTTTCTCATTATGCAGTGTGTACTGCAGGATTTTTTATACTGCGCACACTGACCACACAGACCCATTCTTTCATATGTATGCCTACCAGACGTTTTCTGCTTAAATTGAGGCCGCTAGAATTTGGGCGTACTAGTACGGCACCAACCCCTGCTCGTAAAACGTACTAGTACGGCACCGACCCCCAAAGGGTTAAATCCATTAACAAAAGGCACCAATATGAAAAACAATACAGAAGGGGTCTAATAACCAGAGAACAATCCAAACGCTACTCATCAATCCTTACCAGCCTGATAAGAAGATCAAAAAAATTGTATTATGAGAACAGACTCCAGAACATAAAAGGTGATATGAAAAAGACCTGGAAGACCCTATCTGCAATTCTAGGAAATAATAAGGTAGCGAAAAACAACACCATCAAATTATCAAGAGCAGATGAACCCCTACTCTCACCTACTGAGACAGCAAACAGACTTTATGTTTTCTTCTCCACCATAGGAAAGAATCTAGCGAGTAAAATCCCAAGCTCAAACACCCGTCCAACAGACTACCTCACAAACACCTACCTTAATACGCTATTCCTAGCTCCTACCAACCCAATTGAAGTCTCGCTCATAATCAACACCCTTAAAAACAAGGCAGGAGACATAAACAGCTTACCAACTTTTATGTACAAAAAAGCTTCACAGGTACTGTCACCAATTATAGCAACACTATTCAATAAATCCATTGAAGCCTCTACCTTTCCATCAATTCTCAAAATAGCTAGGGTCACCCCGATCCACAAAGGAGGTGATCAAACAGACCTGAATAATTATAGACCAATTTCTAATTTACCATTGCTTTCTAAAATCTTCGAAAAATTAATTCATAGACAAATCTATTCCTACCTCGTCTCACACAATGTACTCAACCCCTGTCAGTTTGGATTCAGGACAAACAAGAGCACAAACAATGCTATTATGCACATGTTGGAGTTAATATATACAGCACTTGAGAAGAAAGAAGTCCCACTGGGAATCTTCATTGATCTACCCAAAGCTTTTGATACAGTCGACCATGATTTACTGCTCACAAAATTAGCACACTATGGTATAAGGGGGCACCCACTCAACTACCTAAAGTCATACCTCACCAACAGAAGCCAATACGTGTACACAAATGGAGCGAACTCTTCCACACAACAAATTACAGTACGAGTCCCTCAAGGAAGTGTCCTGGGGCCACTCCTATTCCTCATTTTCATAAATGACCTACCGAATGCATCACAACTACTCAAACCCATTTTATTTGCAGATGACACAACATATGTCTTCTCTCACCCAAATCCAGTTATACTGGCCAACACTGTTAATGACAAATTACAGAAAATATCAACATGGATGACGACTAACAAGCTTACTCTCAATACTGACAAGACCTACTTCATACAGTTTGGAAGCAAAGCCACAAATATTCCATTTAACATAACGCTCAATGGTACACCCATCACAAGACTCACAGAGGGAAAATTCCTAGGAATCCACCTTGACAGTATCCTTAAATTCCAAACACACACACAACAAATTTCCAAGAAAATCTCGAAGACAGTAGGCATATTATCAAAGATACGCTATTATGTACCACAATCAGCTCTCCTTGCACTATATCATTCACTTATCTACCCGTATCTCACCTATGGAATCTGTGCATGGGGATCAACAACATTAAATCACCTTAGACCACTCATAACACAACAAAAGGCCGCAGTCAGAATGATAACAAATTCCCACTCTAGACAGCATACTCCACCAATATTCAAGTCTCAAACTACTCACCGTAAAGAACATTCATACTTACTCTTGTGCCTACTACATACAGTGGTACCTCGAGTTACGATGGTCCCCAAAATCGCCCTTTTATGTAAGTTTATTTTTTTAAATGCTTTTGTAAGTATATTTTTGGGGGTGTAAAAGGAATAGTCTATTTTACATTATTCCTTATGGGGATAAATTCGTTTGGTAATGACACTTGAACAGCATTCTCGAACGAAAAAATATCGTAACTCGAGGTACCACTGTATATAAAACTTTACACTCTAATATAAACCCTCCGCTCAAAATTCTCCTCACCAACTTTAATAGGACCCATGACCACAACACAAGACACAGATCACTTTTTGATATACCCCGTGTTCATATCAACCTATGTAAAAATTCTATGCACATAAAGGGCCCCAGAATCTGGAATTCATTACCAGTAAATATTAAGATAATCTTGTCTGAAAATCAATTTAAGACTCAACTCAAAAACCACCTACTCACCCAAAACTAAATGATCATACTATAAACTACAGTGGACCCCCGAGTTTCGTAAAAACTTCACTCCTGAAGTCTGCTCAAGTGCCATTACCGAACGAATTTACTCCCTTAAGGAAAAATTTCACGTAGGTTAGTCTATTTCAGACCCCCAAAAATACACTTCCACAAGAACTTACAAAATTATACTTACATAATTGCACGATTTCCGGGGTATTCGTTAACCGAGGGTCCACTGTACTCTGAAAAATGCTCATTATTACTTTCCTATACGATAATCTCAATTTTTAATAATATGTTACTTTTATGTTACCCCCTACTCAATCAAAACTAAATACTCATATTATAAGTTAATGTCAAAAATGCTCAATGTTATTTTCCTTAAGATAATCTCAATTCCATATTACCATTACTGTAACAATCTAATATCATTATATAATAATTTAAACAGTAAAATTTCATCATATTGTAATTTTGAAAACAATTTTTAACTAGAATAAACTCAATAAATTTCTCTAATATTAAGTACATAGTCTTTAAGTTACTAGAATAAGCTGCCCCTAATGCCATGGCATGTCAGTGGCTCTCCTTGCACTCAATTTACATTGTAACTACCAATACCTATGTAATCTGCAATCTGCAATGAAATAAAATTTACTTTACTTTACTAGGTTGGTAGTCAGCAATCACCCAGGGAGGTCTACCGTCCTGCCAAGTGAGTGTAAAACGAAAGCCTGTACAGTGGTACCTCGGTTTTCGTGCATCTCCAAACTCGAACATGTATGTAAGTGTATTTTCGTATATTTTTGGGGGTCTGAAATAGACTAACCTACGTGACATTATTTCTTAAGGAAGTAAATTCATTCGGTAATGGCACTTGAGCAACATTCTGGAACGAATTTTTGGCGAAAACCGAGGGACCACTATATATAAAATAATATAAAAAACAAGAAAAAAAGGTATATCGGCAACACTTCTGCAAGCGGCAGGACTCGATGTTGTCGTCAGGTGAGGATTCAGTGCCAACTTCTCGGCCTCATATATTGGTAAGTACTGAGCCTAACTTTTTTTTTATGCTACGTATAACACTTAGAAAAATGTGCTCTTTATTTCTATAAAAAAAACGATTTTTTTTTTCAAAATATTCGGGGCACTGGGGTAGTAAACGTATATATACGTTTGGACCATTTACGGGTTAAACCATTCCAGGAAAATTTCCCTAGTGACCCATGCCTTAGCATTAGACTTCCACATCACACACAATTTACTCTTGTCAACTGTATTTCTTGAACACTGGGATTTTCAGAGTGATACACCAGTAAAGGCTTCACTTTGAAATCCCCACTAGCATTACCACACAACATTAGAGTTAGCCTGTCTTTCATAGGCTTGTGTCCTGGCATTGCCTTTTCCTCCTGCGTGATGTAGGTCCTCCTTGGCATTTTCTTCCAAAAGAGGCCTGTTTCATCACAATTAAACACTTGTTGGGGTTGGAATTCTTCTGCCTCTACATATTCTTTAAAGTCACGCACAAATTTTTCAGCCCCATGTTTATCTGAACTGGCACCCTCACCATGCCTTAAACACTGTGTATGCCACTTCGCTTCTTGAAGTTTTCGAACCAGCCTTTGCTGGCCTTAAATTCATCAACATCAACACTGGTTTCAGTCATTTTCTTGACAAGATCAGCATGCAACTGCCTTGCTTTTTCACATATGATGGATTGCACAACACTATCACCCGCTAGCAGTTTTTCGTTTATCCACACCAATAACAATTTCTCCATATTTTCAATTGTTTGTGATCTCTGTTTCGTTATCGTATTCACCCCTTTCTTGTATATCCTGGCGAGCTCGGCAATACGTATACCACTATCATATTTTTCTATTATTTCTTTCTTCATTTCTACGGTGTTCCTCACTTTCTTTACCAAAGAACTGGCACTAGCAGCTTTCTTTGGGCCCATGGTAGCTTATTTAGTAGTCACACAATAATCAAGGGCCAAAAACAATGAATTGTTAATAAATGTTTTGTATGAACTCCTGGGGTGATGTTCACTCAAGCATAAACAATGCTAGACTGCGTGACAATGTGCATGGGAGGTGCATGGGTGGCGGGCGAAACTGAGACAATCGGCGAAAACTGAGACAATTTTTCCACGAAAAAAGTGATCGAAAACCAAAATCGGCGAAAACTGAGACAATCGAAAACCAAGGGATGACTGTAAATATAAGTGTACCAGTGAGCGGAATGCGCCGCTGTTGCCATATGTGGCTCATTTTCTGCCAACTTTATGCCTCCACATCTCGGTAAGTATTGATCGCAAAAAAAAAATTTTAGGATAAAAACAATCTGAAAAATAATCTTGACATTTTGATAAGAAAAAATAATTTTTTTTTTTCCGAATATTTTGCGACAACAGGAGAACACTCAGGATTGGGGGTTGCTACAGTCAAAGGGTTAAAGAAAAAAATCGTAGTAAAGTACCAAAGTGGAGGAGGAAGAGAGAGGGGAGAATGTGCCTTCTTCAGTGATTCTGCAATATGCACGATACTAAAGCAGCAGGAGTCGATAAAGGCTATAGCGCCAGCCAGCGATAAATTGTAGCATTAACAGTGTAGCAAGTAAGTTAAGTGATTAAGCGATAGAAAAATGATGACACGAAATTTAACTCCTCCATTGTTGTTTGAGGTATATAGGGGCACTGACAACAACGCTGCCCTCTGCCAGCTCCTCCAAGGTAAGTGTAAATATTCCTTATTTATAAAGTGTAAATATTTCTTATTTATAAATTACGTACATTGTTTCAGTGTGAATAGTGGTGGTGGCCTCTGCTGCCTCCACCACCACCACTATATGTATGGCTTATAGTCAGTGGCCTTTATAAACCCAACAACAATAACTACCACCACTCCTCACATATGTAATGACATATTTTATTCATTCTAGAGTATATATCATGTTTCTATGTTATTAATATTGTTTATGTCATATTAGATGAATTGTGATAGATAAATAAGCAGTAGACGTGATATTAGTGTCCTGTCCTGTCCTGTCTCCAAACAATAAACTCACCTCCCTCTCTCCGTCTTCCATACACCAACAAGAGTCATCAATAAAGGTAAGTGTGATGTTAAATGTTCATTTATACATGTTATTAGTGCTTTATATTTATTTGTCATTCTTTTCTGTATGTAAATCTATATTTAATCTCTAAAATATATATTTTTTTAATACTCTTGGGTGTCTGAAACGGATTAATTGGATTTACATTATTTCTTATGGGGAAAATGGTTTCAGTTTTTGCCGATTTCAGTTTTCATCAGCCTCTCTGGAACAGATTAATGACGAAAACGGAGGGTCCACTGTACCATCCTCTTATCCCTCTCTTGGGGGCTTATGTTAGAGAAAAGGGAGTACAGTGGACCCCCGAGTAACGTAAAAACTTCATTCCAGAAGCCTGCTCAAGTGCCATTACCGAACGAATTTACTCCCTTAAGGAATAATGTCACGTAGGTTAGTCTATTTCAGACCCCCAAAAATACATTTCCACAAGCACTTACAATATTATACTTACATAATTGTACGATTTCCGGGGTGTTCGTTACTCGGGGTCCACTGTATAGCACAGCGCTAACTGTGATATACACTCGTAATGCACCATAAAACTGAAACAAAAAAGCTATTTTCTCTACATACATTATCATACATAGCAGCATATGTGTAGAGAACCTAGGATAACTCAAAAAAAGTCAGACAAAGTGACTTATTTCCAGTACCTGGCTTGGGCTTTCCATATATGATTTTTGGTAAATATTTTTTTTCTCAGTTGTTTGTTGGGCTATCTTATTGAAACTTGGGCAATGTATGAGGGAAAGATGCTTCTTAATGTAGACCAAAAATGAAAGAAATCTGACGATAAATAACTGAGTTCACTTCTCAGCCATCAGCCGCCCCTTAGCGGTATACATTGGTACCTCACATAACGATGGTCCCCAAACTCACCCTTTTATGTAAGTTTATTTTTTTAAATGCTTTTATAAGTGTATTTTTGGGGGTCTAAAAGGACTAGTCTATTTTACATTATTCCTTATGGGGATAAATTCGTTTGGTAATGGCACTTGAACAGCATTCTGGAACGAAAAAATATCGTTAACCGAGGTACCACTGTATTTTCATATGTTTTTTTTTTTGGTTGTATTGTCATGTTTTGGTCTCATTTGATAGAATGGAAGATATATTACAGAAATATACATGTACAGTGGACCCTCGCCATTCGAATTTAATCCGTTCCAGGAGCTTGTTCTTAACGTGAAATATTCGAAAGGCGATTTAATTTTTCCCATAAGAAATAATGGAAATACAATTAATCCGTTCCTGCTGTCAGGAGGCATGACAAAATAGTACTTCACTGTGAAGCTATTATCAACTCGACAGCTTATTTATCTATCACAATTCATCTAATATGACATAATAAACAATATAAATAACATAAAAACCTGATATACACTCTAGAATGAATAAAATATGTATGTCATTACGAATGTGGTGGCTGGGAAGGATGGTGGTGGCGAGCATTCTCACTACAGCTGTGAAAACATCTTCCCATTCTTTCCTCCTTCAGACGTGTTAGTATAAGAGAAAACGGAGTTTGTAATGCTATCTGCATTAGATCACTTCCAGTCAGCTTCAAGTAGTGAACAGAAATTGTACGTGTCAGGCTGGTAACAGCAGCAACAACAACAACTGGTTTGTTTACAAAACTCCCTCCCGAACCTTCATTTAATCTTGTTTACTCACCACTGCCTCTCACCACTGCCTCAACCACCACTGCCTCTCACCACTGCCTCTCACCACTGCCTCAACCACCACTGCCTCAACCACCACTGCCTCAACCACCACTGCCTCAACCACCACTGCCTCAACCATTACTGCCTCAACCACCACTGCCTCAACCACCACTGCCTCAACCACCACTGCCTCAACCACCACTGCCTCAACCACCACTGCCTCAACCATTACTGCCTCAACCACCACTGCCTCAACCACCACTGCCTCAACCACCACTGCCTCAACCACCACTGCCTCTACCACCACTGCCTCTCACCACTGCCTCTACCACCACTGCCTCTCACCACGGCCTCTCACCACTGCCTCTCACCACTGCCTCTCACCACTGCCTCAACCACCACTGCCTCTCACCACTGCCTCAACCACCACTGCCTCTCACCACTGCCTCTCACCACTGCCTCAACCACCACTGCCTCAACCACCACTGCCTCAACCACCACTGCCTCAACCACCACTGCCTCAACCACCACTGCCTCAACCACCACTGCCTCAACCACCACTGCCTCAACCACCACTGCCTCAACCACCACTGCCTCTACCACCACTGCCTCTCACCACTGCCTCTACCACCACTGCATCTCACCACGGCCTCTCACCACTGCCTCTCACCACTGCCTCTCACCACTGCCTCAACCACCACTGCCTCTCACCACTGCCTCTACCACCACTGCCTCTCACCACTGCCTCTCACCACTGCCTCAACCACCACTGCCTCTACCACTGCTTCTCACCACTGCCTCTACCACCACTGCCTCTCACCACTGCCTCTACCACCACTGCCTAAACCACCACTGCCTCTCACCACTGCCTCTCACCACTGCCTCTCACCACTGCCTCTCACCACTGCCTCTACCACTGCCTCTACCACCACTGCCTCTCACCACTGCCTCTCACCACTGCCTCTACCACTGCCTCTCACCACTGCCTCTCACCACTGCCTCTACCATCACTGCCTCTCACCACTGCCTCTCACCACTGCCTCTCACCACTGCCTCAACCACCACTGCCTCTACCACCACTGCCTCAACCACCACTGCCTCACACTTAATGAACAAACTCCAAACAATTATAATTAAGTGTGAAATGTCTGGATGAGCGTGCAGGGTATTGTTCTCTCGAGTGTAAACAACAAGGGACTGGCTCTCCAAGCGCCTGGGCGGACAGGTGATGGACACACTTGTTCGAATCATGATTTTTGTTCGCATGACGATATCGATTTTCTTGTTCTAATGACGATTTGTTCGACTGCCGAGCCGTTCGAATAGCGGGGGTCCACTGTATATGATTTTAATTGGTTTCACAGTGAAAAGTACCTTGAAATTGAGCTCAAAGTAGCGGAAATGTTCGATTTTTGCCGATGTTCAAGAGTAAACAAATGGCGTCACCGTCCAATACATATCCAACTGGTCAGTCTAATATGCAGTCATGAATGGATTGACATTATTTATACAATTATTACAATAATGCAGTAGTCTGCATAACAGTAAATCTTCTATTTTTTGTGTGAATAAAAATTCGAATGGAAAGCAAGAGTAATATAAGAGGGTCCTGGAGACGTGACTAATGAACAGAGAAAATGTAATTTTAGTGCCAGGAATGTCTGGAACCTATTTTGAAATTGGCATCTTTAGAAATTTGTGTGAAATTGGCCAAATTGCCAATTTCTGACCACTTTATTGGGCAGTTGAAACAGGTGAATGGGCGGTTTCTTGTACTCAGTTGACAGAATAGAAGTAAGTAAATAAGCAAGTTTATTCAGGTATACACAAATACAGTTACATACATAGATTATAATACGTAGCAGCATATGTGTAGATAACCTAGGATAACCTAAAAAAATTAGACAAAGTGACTTACAGTCAACCCCCGGTTAACGATATTAATCCATTCCAGAGGGCTTATCGGTAACCGAAAATATTGTTATCCGATTCTATTTTCCCCATAAGAAATAATGGAAATAAAAGTAATCCGTTCCAGACACCCAAAAGTATTAAAATAAAATATTTTTTTACAACATAAGACATGCAATTACACACAAGTTTATGAGAAATAAAGAAATAATAGTACAATAACATGTCACTTACATTTATTGAAGAGTTGTTGATGTGTGGAAGACGGGAGGAGGGGAAAGGATGGAGTAGTATGCTAGTGTTTAGAAGGGGAATCCCCTTCCATTAACACTGCAGGTGGCAAGTTCTTTTCTGGGGTTACTGGCCTTTTTCTTTTAATGCATGAGTGCTACACTCCCTGCATGAATGCTACACTCCCTGCATGAATGCTACACTCCATGCATGAATGCTACACTCCCTGCATGATTGCTACACTCCCTGCATGAATGCTACACTCCCTGCATGATTGCTACACTCCCTGCATGAATGCTACACTCCCTGCATGAATGCTACACTCCCTGCATGAATGCTACACTCCCTGCATGAATGCTACACTCCCTGCATGAATGCTACACTCCCTGCATGAATGCTACACTCCCTGCATGAATGCTACACTCCCTTCATGAATGCTACACTCCCTTCATGAATGCTACACTCCCTGCATGAATGCTACACTCCCTTCATGAATGCTACACTCCCTTCATGAATGCTACACTCCCTGCATGAATGCTACACCCTGCATGAATGCTACACTCCTTGCATGAATGCTACACTCCCTGAATGAATGCTACACTCCCTGCATGAATGCTACACTCCCTGCATGAATGCTACACTCCCTGCATGCCTGCTACACTCCCTGCATGAATGCTACACTCCCTGCATGAATGCTACACTCCCTGCATGAATGCTACACTCCCTGCATGAATGCTTCACTCCCTGCATCCCTGCTACACTTTTACCACAGGGCTGGCACTAGGAGCTTTCTTGGGGCCCATGGTGGCTTATTTAGCAGTTGCAAACACTAAAAACAGTGGAATAATGACAATATACTGGTATGAATGGGTGGTGGTCACTCTCGCTTGTAAACAATAGCACACTGATGCTCCCTGGAGTGCCCGCCCAGCTGGGCCACGCGTATGCGTCCGGGACGAATATCGTAGTCCGAGCGGATCATCGTAAACTGAGCCAATATTTTGACGGAAAAATGTATCGCTAACCGATTTTATCATTATCCGACGCCATCATTAACCCGGGGTTGACTGTATTTCTATTGAGGTCCTTAAAGACCATCGTGTAGTCGATGGGTTTTAACGCATAATACACCAGCTATCCATTTTGTATAACAAACCAGAAACAAGAACAGTTCTTGCAAGAACCCTTGCAAGATCTGTTCTTGCAAGAGTTGCACTGAAGCAAAGGTTCAATGCAACTCTTGTAGTATAAACCTTGCTGAATTTAAACAGCACTACAGAAGGAATACTAGCAAAATAGCTATGAGTTTGGTAGACTTAACAATGGAATGGGCCAAAAATAGGACGTAAATTGGGTAATCCGGCAAAGTCACAAATCCAGCACCCTACAGGTCCCGATGATGCCGGATTAGTGATGCCCAACCTGTATTACAACCATCAAGTATTCTCAGGAGGAGGCTGTAGACCTTTATAACACTGACAGTATAACAACAGTTCTGACACTAATATCACTGACAGTACAAAGGAGGATGACAAAGTTGATCCCATGTATCAGAAATTTTCCCTATGAGGATAGACTGAGGGCCCTGAATCTGCACTCTCTAGAAAGGCGTAGAATTAGGGAGGATATGATTGAGGTGTATAAATGGAAAACAAGAATAAATAAAAGGGATGTAAATAGCGTGCTAAAAATATACGTATAGCCTAGACAGGACTCGCAGCAATGGCTTTAAGTTCGAAAAATTCAGATTCAGGAAGGATATAGGAAAGCACTGATTTGGTAATAGAGTTGTGGATGAGTGGAACAAACTCCCGAGTACAGTTATAGAGGCTGAAATGTTGTGTAGGTGGCCTGGTGGCTAAAGCTCTCGCTTCACACGGAGGGCCTGGGTTCGATTCCCGGTGGGGTGGAAACATTTTGACGTGTTTCCTTACACCTGTTGTCATGTTCACCTAGCAGCAAATAGGTACCTGGGTGTTAGTCAACTGGTATGGATCGCATCCTGGGGGACAAGATTGAGGACCCAATGGAAATAAGACAGACAGTCCTCGATGACGCACTGACTTTCTTGGGTTATCCTGGGTGGCTAACCCTCCGAGGTTAAAAATCCAAAGAAAATCTTATCTTAAAAATAGGTTAGATAAATACTTGAGTGGGTGTGGGTGGGTGTGAGTTGGACCTGACTACCTTGTGCTACTAGGTCAGATACCGTGCTCCTTCCTTAAGTGAATGTGACCTTACCTGACTAGGTTAGGGCATTGGCTTAAGCTGGTAGGAGACTTGGACATGCCTTGCATGGGCCAGTAGGCCTGCTGCAGTGTTCTTTTTTATACTCTTATGTTCTTATAACTACATTTCTGACACTAATAACACTGACAGTATAACTACAGTTCTGACACTAATAACACTGACAGTATAACACAGTGCTGACACTGATAACACTGACAGTATAACTATAGTTCTGACACTAATAACACTGACAGTATAACACAGTGCTGACACTAATAACACTGACAGTATAACTACAGTTCTGACACTAATAACACTGACAGTATAACTACAGTTCTGACACTAATAACACTGACAGTATAACTACAGTTCTGACACTAATAACACTGACAGTATAACACAGTGCTGACACTGATAACACTGACAGTATAACTATAGTTCTGACACTAATAACACTGACAGTATAACACAGTGCTGACACTAATAACACTGACAGTATAACACAGTGCTGACACTAATAACACTGACAGTATAACACAGTGCTGACACTAATAACACTGACAGTATAACTACAGTTCTGACACTAATAACACTGACAGTATAACACAGTGCTGACACTAATAACACTGACAGTATAACACAGTGCTGACACTGACAGTATAACACAGTGCTGACACTGACAGTATAACACCTTAACTTTTAGGTAAGATTACAGTATTAAACAATTTTTCTTTCTTTATATGATACAAATAATGTAGTTTACATTAATAAAACTAAATATACTTACTAATGTAAGTATATTTAGCTAAATATACTTACTAATGTAAGTATATACTTACTAATGTAAGTATATACTTACTAATGTAAGTATATTTAGGTTCAGGTACATGTAAGTACAGTTATCATAAATGGTAACATATGTGTAAATTACCCACCAGCATAACCCAAAAAAAAGTCAGAGTGACTTATTTTTATTTTATCAGCTGAAGAAGATAAAACATGACTACTTGAATACAGTTAAACAAATTACCCTATGAGCTCAGATTAAGTTCTAATAAACAACTTTCAATGAATAAACCAAAAGATGGACGGGGGTGTGAACCGTAGTCTGTAAAATGACTGTCCGATGCTCTAGCGTCTCCACCACTGGGGTTTACAAGAGGAAGGAGTCAGAACTAGTACTTACTGTATTATTTGGCCTTGAGAGAGGCAAGAATAAATCTACTGTTATAGCTCCTGGGCTGTAGGAAGGAGTTCACCTTGGTTACAGATGATGCCTCTGATGAAATACAGTACAGTAAACACTAGTTCTAACTCACTCCTCTTGTAAGCCCAGTGGTGGAGATGGTAGAGCGTCACTCTCAATTTATAGACCGTGGTCTGCATACCCCCCCTCCCTTCCCCCATCCATTTTTCAGTTTATTCAAATTAACCTGTTTTACAAATATAAATGTTCCTTATATTTGTCATATATTTTCTAGGTATTGGAGGTGGTGGTGGTGGACGAACCAGAAAGTTATCCAGCAGTGTGTCAGACTCCTCTGGGCCACCCAACAAGGAGGTCAAGTTCATGAAAACGGTGCACGACCTGCAGGTCCGGGACGAGCGTGTTGTCTTGCTCTCTTCGCACAAAATTCCTTTCTATATATTCTCTGCCTTGCCGTACAACAAGTCAAAACTGGGAGGGTAAGGCAGACTATTGAACAAAGTCACCAACATAACTTTAACTTCACTCTGTAAATTAGGTAATTTTCTACCCAGTTTTTAGTTGAGTTGCAACAAGAGTGTGTTGAAATATTAGTGAGCAAATGTTAAGTTGCAGTGCTGGCAACACTTAGTGGCTTAGTAAGCTCACTTAGTGGCTTAGTAAACTCAATTAGGGGCTTAGTAAACCCAATTAGGGGCTTAGTAAACACAGTGGCTTAGTAAACCTACTTAGTGGCTTAGTAAACTTGCTTAGTAAGCCCATTTAGTGGCTTATTAATAAGCCCAATTAGTGGCTTAATAAACCCACTTAGTGCCTTAGTAAGCCCACTTAGTGCCTTAGTAAGCCCACTTAGTGCCTTAGTAAGCCCACTTAGTGGCTTAGTAAACCCACTTAGTAAGATGTTGTAATAAATGTTGTTGATGACTGGTGTTGAGTGTAAGGTGAATGATGTTGTTGATGACTGGTGTGGGTTCCAAACTGGTGCTGCATACTAAAGTATGGGCCTGGCTTACATGGTGTGCAGAATCTTGAACAATTCCTTACTGAGGTATCTGAATGCTTTTCTCAGGTTTGCCAGGCGCCCATATGCTGCAGCAGTTATCTGGTTGATGTGTTTTCTAAGAATTATTGCGTCGTTCTGCTGCAAGGTTGTGGATGAATGATAAGACTTCAGAGGCTTCTTACTTTATTTGCGATAACGTGAGGGTACACAGGCAGTGTGTTTGTGCCCATGGCCTGGGAGGGCCATGCCCATGCGAGGGAGAGAAGAGTAGGCCTGTTGACTGAGTGAAAGCCGCTGAGTGAGTGAGAGAGATGCAGGTCTGGACATACCCACCCAGAGACCTGCCCCTGGTGGAAACTATGGGAACTAGGCATGTAGGCTTACTGGCTACATTTTGCTCGGCTGCCAGACAGCATAGGCTGTCTATGCAGACAGTACAGGCTGTCTACATTCGCTCGACCACCTACCCATGGTCGACCCTGACCATGACTGGCAGTAAAAAATACTCGGTCTCTCTCTCGCAAGAACAGGGCACAGAACACAAAATAAAGCATACATATATACACATTTGGACATGAAAAAAAAAAACTTCCTACAGAGAGGGAAGAAAAAAAGGTGTGCTTCGTGGTCTAAGGCAGTGAGCATCAATGCATCACTGCACGCCTTCCTGCATCTGGACAGATACTGCAACACAGGAGCCTAATAGAAAAGAAACGAAGAGGTACAGTACCCAGCAGGGTGCCACGCCAGGAGAATATCGACAATCAGCGACCAGACCCAGCAGACATCGGATGTAATGTACAAAATCCTAATTGTGGTTTGCATGTTTCTGGCCTTGAGTTGCTGAAGCTGTGGGAAAAATTCCTGCTCGGAGGAGCTGACTACATAAGTATTTTATAGGTAGGAAGACAAGTTAGGGAAGTGGTGGGCGCAGGGCTACCAACCAAATGTACACACGTGTACACACGCACACACACACATACACCTGTATTAGTCAGGATATAGATGTAGTATACCATACAATTGTTCGTGTATTAGCAATAATATTATTACCAGTTTATAAGTAGTAACTTTTAGTAGCAGTGCTTAGTAGTATTCTAGAATTAGAATTAGAATAGGTAGACACTGTGGACGAGGTGCCAAGACGCGCGCACACACACACACACACACTTGAAGTAGTCGAGGTGTAGTAGACCATACAGCTGTTCTTGTATTAGTAATAATATTTTTATCAGTTATATAGGTAGTAGTATTCATTTTAGATTTTGTAGCTAAGAAAGGTAGGAAGAAA
>WNWK01025584.1:0-28405 GCA_009830355.1 Cherax destructor | reverse complement strand
GGCTGTGCACATGCGCTGAGCCTCTGACGTCAGCGGGTACCGTGACGTCACCAAAGGACCAGCTGTATAAAAGGAAGATACACTACACAAGTGTATATATGATACTGACACGACACTGCGAGTCATCCTGAAGTTACTGCGAGTCATCCTCCAAGTTACTGCGAGTCATCCTCAAGTTACTGCGAGTCATCCTGAAGATACTGCGAGTCATCCTGAAGTTACTGCGAGTCATCCTCAAGTTACTGCGAGTCATCCTCAAGTTACTGCAAGTCATCCTCAAGTTACTGCGAGTCATCCTGAAGTTACTGCGAGTCATCCTGAAGTTACTGCGAGTCATCCTGAAGTTACTGCGAGTCATCCTGAAGTTACTGCGAGTCATCCTGAAGTTACTGCGAGTCATCCTGAAGTTACTGCGAGTCATCCTGAAGTTACTGCGAGTCATCCTCAAGTTACTGTGAGTCATCCTCAAGTTACTGCGAGTCATCCTCAAGTTACTGCGAGTCATCCTGAAGTTACTGCGAGTCATCCTCAAGTTACTGCGAGTCATCCTCAAGTTACTGCGAGTCATCCTCAAGTTACTGCGAGTCATCCTCAAGTTACTGCGAGTCATCCTCAAGTTACTGCGAGTCATCCTCAAGTTACTGCGAGTCATCCTCAAGTTACTGCAAGTCATCCTCAAGTTACTGCGAGTCATCCTCAAGTTACTGCGAGTCATCCTCAAGTTACTGCGAGTCATTCTCAAGTTACTGCGAGTCATCCTCAAGTTACTGCGAGTCATCCTCAAGTTACTGCGAGTCATCCTCAAGTTACTGCGAGTCATCCTCAAGTTACTGCGAGTCATCCTCAAGTTACTGCGAGTCATCCTCAAGTTACTGCGAGTCATCCTCAAGTTACTGCGAGTCATCCTCAAGTTACTGCGAGTCATCCTCAAGTTACTGCGAGTCATCCTCAAGTTAGTGCTCAGGATTTAAACAAAATTTACACGAACACTTCCAAGACCATTATAAAGTTTCAGCCATTAAATGTTTATTTTTATTAGGGGAAAGCCCTAGACCAGAAGGGGTTATATAGCAACTTTGGAAGGTTAGAGATTCAGAGTCGATCCAGGGAAGGGAAGGAAAAATCCAGTTCCTTGGATCAAGAGATATTTACCGGGTTCAAGACATAATGCAATAAAAATAATACTATTTCCTTCAGAGATAAAAGTATCAAAATATCACCTACACACCTCCATTAATACAACACTAACCTCCATTAACACAACACTCTATTAATAAACTAACCTCCATTAATAAACTAACCTCCATTAATACAACACTAACCTTTTATGTACGATACACTAGTGAGGAAATTTTGAAACCGATCAAAAGAGGCTTTATAAAGTTAAAGTCACTGAAACAAATTTCAGGGTTTATATAAAATTGATGGTGAGCAACACTCAGGTGTTCCATGAATCTTCATTTAAAATAGTTGACTAGGGACGTAAATTGAAAGCCAATCTGATAAGGCATTCTTAAATTGTAAGCGAAAGTCTTCAAGAAAGTTAGTGGAATCACTGTACTTAATAATGTATTGTTCAAGCATTAAGTCGTAAAGTATTTAATAGGTTATTCAATTTGTGAAAAAATATAAACACAATAACAATAATTTTATTTCTCCACTTCTGATCTATATTTTTTTTTTTACTATTATCTAAGAATATTGCTCGATTTTTTGGTTTTTAGATAATATAAGTTGAGGAAAAATTTTAAACACTGACTTGTAAAAGGTTCAAATTCAATAAAAAAAAAAAACTTCCATTTAACAAACACAAAACCTTAAGAACTTGAAACCAACTGGAAGAGGCAGTCTTAAATTATTGCATAGAAGCTCCCATTTTTTTAATTAAAAATTAGCCAATTAAAATTTTGAATGGGAAGCTAATTATTAATTAAGTTCGTCAACACTGGAAGTTCGGAGCTCATCATCAAACACATTCTAAAGAAATTACCCAGAATCCAACAATTCCAAGTATTTATTAACCATTTTAATATAATTTCAAATTTATACCTAAACACTAAAGTTGCAGTACATTTTTCGTGTTATGGAATGTATCACTTAATATTTTGAATTCAACAAGATGATGCATTCTTCAGTAGTGTGCATGTTAATTGGTACACTGATGAAATAATACATTTATTTGGAAAATTAATGTTTATTTGAAAAATACTCGGCAATGATATAACCATTGCCACACGCTTTGGCACAGAATAATCAATGTTGAACACATTTTGACAACTTTTCGTCGTGGTACCAGGTCCTAATAACAACAGCAATTAGCTTATCCACAGCTGAATAGTCCTGTTTCACGAGCTTGCATTTGGTTATTGTTTATAGATTCTAAATTGGGGTGAGGTCAAAAGAATTTCCAGGCCAGTTTAGAACACTTAGATCACTCTCTTCGAGGAATGTCAGCATTTTTCTGGTGTGGCATGGAGCAAGATCCTGCTGGAAAATGCCTTCTCCATCAGGAAAGTCTCTCCACAACAGGAAGCAAATGAGTTGCCAGGATTCCTTGTATTTGTCACTGTTCATCGTTCCCTCAACAATAACAAGCCGTCCAGAGGCCTTTAGCAGTAAGACTATCGCAAAACATCTTCTAAGGTAGATGTATTGGCACTTGTTAAATGTGTCTATTTTGAAGAGGTTCGCTTTTGCTCCCTCTCACTACTACTGATATGTACCTTTGTATTTTAAAATGCGCCATCTCGCAACCGCTTTTTCTTCATAGGCAGTCAATAATTTATTTCTTTACCGGCTTTCTGACAGTTCTGCCATCTTCATTTATGCCAGCTGAAGCCAAATCTCTCTGTAGATCTTTGGTGGTTTTCTTGGGATCCTTCGCATCTTCCTCGACGCGACGCAGCGCTCCACAATCACTAGCGTCTTCAGCTCTTTTCAGAATCAGACTAGCAGGTGACTTTGCTTTGCTCAAATTTTTGGCAGTCTGTCTGATACTCAAATCAGCATGTTTTCTAAGAGCTTCCAAGGTGTAACATTCATTATGAATATCAACACTAATTATGAACTGAAGGGGAGAATTTGGTGAAACCACATTCCCTCTCAGAGCACGCTTGCAGGAATAGTCTCACAGAACAACAGTCGTTGTAGCACTGAAGAGAGTCGCAGGGAACACCACAGCTGGATGGTGTTGCCAGAAGTCGGTAGCAAACTCTTCTGAAAAGAAAAGAACCCAAAATACATTAATTAAGCCGGAGACTATTATGAGATAATCACAAAATTTACTTCTGTCCCAATTAATTTGCAAACTGCCGAATATCTGAGTGGTAATCATTATTACTGTTTATTAAAAGGAATATAGGCAAACTGGGATTTGTGGAGCCCATCAACAAAGCTAACGTACCTTGTAGAAACACACCAGAGGCATTCTCTAGTTATTGCACAGATTCCAATTATTCCATGTTTTATAAAAGGGTTAGTATACTGACAAATTTGCCTACTCACAAACTAAATTTAATGGAAACTATTCTATCTGTAAGATGCATCATCCATTATATTTTGAAGCCATTCGGAAGAGTTAGATGCAACTCTAATTTGTGTGTTTTAAAGGATACACAAATAAACCGCACATAGGAGTGAGGAGCGTACCACGACGGTTCGGTGTTACTTTGTAAGTAATAATAATAATATCTTTATTTACTTCAAGTACATGTACATGGTATATAGGCCTAGCTGACATCAATGACATACTACTTTATATAGAAAGCCGCTTGTTATTATGCAGAGCATTTCGGGCAAATTTGGTCAGTTTTGACCCAGGATGCGACCCCCACCACTCGACTAACAGCCAGGTTGAACATGGACAGCAGGTCTCATATGGAAACACGTCCTAATGTTTTCCAGCCGTACCGGGGGATTGATTCCCGGACGTCATTGTGTAAGCTGAGTGCGCTAGCGATCGAGCTATGGGACACCGTATCGTCCAAGTCGGACCGAAACGTGGTCGTAAGCTAAGATCAGACATTGTCGAATTAGAAGGAACGTTTCTTGAACGTTTGAAGGTAAAGTTGTGGAAAAAGTTCCTGGACAGTCTCTCCTCGACAAAAATAATATCTGGCAACTCAGATGTAGTAAACAGATGAGAAAAGCCTATTTTGATGAGTGAATTTTTTTTTATTTTATTTAAAAAACCATATCTCAACATACATAATAATATTACAAAATCCAACAACCAAAACATAACACGCGCCTGAACATTAGGCAACCTCACAATACTAACAACAATCCTTGTGCAGAACAACCTGCTTGTACAAAACACGGAAGAGCATTCAATGATAACACAGGATTATGCATAGACATAATAACCTACTCAGATAAAATCATTCCGAATAAGAACTCCAACAATACAAAGTAATCATAAAAAACTTAAAGTACAAGTGTACACGACTTGTAACACTCCTATACAATTCATACAGCCCCCACCCTACCAATAACCTAGAAACCCACCCAACCCCTACACACCTGCACACATCCCCAAGACTAGGCTCAGCTAATACCTAAATATACACAACCTTGTCCTCCAATAACATAACGATACAAATCAAACTTTATATTGCTAACAATGTAAAGCATTGTCCTTGCCTCTTGAAAAACGTTCAGCCATTTATCAATAACATGCAACAAGTTACCATCAATATACAATGGTTATGAACATGATAACATAAATATCCTAGAATTCTCAGTATAAAGTTTTACCTTATTAAATGCAAGATCCGCCTATACCCCAACCATAACATGTGACACAAACATGACTGTCACCGATGTATGCACTCTACTTGTACAGTAAGCTACAACCCAAACAGATTTAACATATATGCGCATCCTAACCATCACACCAAACAGATTTAGCAAATATATGCATCCTAACCGTCACACAATTTTTACCTCTATACATTGAGCTATACAAACATTGCACTGATATACTCATAACATATAGCCTAAAATTAACAAATCTTACAGGCATGAACATTACAGGAAGCTAGAGGTGTCCACCACATGTACCACAATGCATTTCACCATCCCGTTACCTGCAATGTTATGTATGCGGATCCATCATACACATAACAATTATAACAGTAATAGACAATTATCCATCACACCCCCACCCAGAAGCAGAGGAAAACCCACAAAGTCTTCCCCTGATGCAAACCCCCATCATTAGTCAGCACTCAAACACAAGACCACCACCCTACACCCCTTTCCCTACCCCCCCCTCACACTCGCAAACGCACACACCTAACCTGTCAACCAACACACACAGTCTCCAACCCCCATCCCTCTACCCCTATCCCAAGACCCAAATTCGCCCAGCCCTTTTACATCCTACGTCCCTGACCTAACAACCAAGCCATCGTCATCGCCCTGTAACCCTCAGAAAAACCTGTGTCCCACCTACTCCCATACAACTCCCGATTCCTACCATGAGTCCTATAGAATCTCGCCGCCAAAGCCCGAATTCGAACCCTACCCGACTCCTCACGCAAACCCCATGAAACATATAAGAAATCTATCCCCAGATACATGACCGCCCATCGCACCCCCTCCCTGAGACCCCCCAAATCCAGACACAACACTCTCAACAAAGACAGCCCCCCCCACGCCCCTGACCACAACACCAAACCACTCCCTTACATCTCCCAGTTCCTCACAAAAGTATACTGCATGGTATGCTGTGTCTAGCTGTCCACAACGGCTACAAAGCCCATCCCTCACTAACCCCATTTTAAACAACTGCGCTTTCGACGCCAGAATACCATGCATAAATCTAAAACCTGTCTCTCTAACCTTAGAAGGCAGCTTAACCCTATGAAACCAGTACCACGTTTCTTTCCAATCGTACATTGGATACATCGCGATACCCTGCACTACATCCACCAATCCCCTTCCCACCCAATCGAGAACCCCCAATTTCACCTTACTCGGTTCCCTCATAACTAATAAAAACCTTACCAGTGCCTCACCCACTACAATATCCTTACCTACCCACCATCGCCTTATCTCCTCCATCACCCCTCCAATCTTTGTCCCCCGTACCCCTCCTCTTGCTACAAAATTCTGCTTAACGAATATACCCATCAACCTCCACCGCAGAGATATCCACCCCAATCCTGCATACCCCAATTTCGTCATGACTACCCGTTGCCCTAACCAATGTCTCCCAAACCCCCAAATGAACCTCAAGACTCTCCTCTGTAAACTTATAGCGTTCTTCTCGACAATTGGATAAAGATCCGCTACATGCCATAACCGACTATATATTAAGGTATTAATCACGATCACCCTTTGCAAAATCGTTATATCCCCAGGCCTCCAACCTGCCATCCTTCCCATGGCCTTTCCCACCACCATAGAAGAATTCATCTCCCTAGCCACCTTCCCATCATTACAAAAAATAATGCCACAAATTTTAAGGCTATCCACCGTTGTCCATCCTAGCTCCTGTCCCAACGTCCCCCCACCCACGACCCTACCTCCAGAAATTTAGATTTTACCCTGTTAACCCTCATACCCATTGCCTTTCCAAAGATACCTACTATTCCCTCCACACAAACTAAACCCTCCCTGGATCCTACCATAATAGTGGTATCATCCACATGCCCCACAATCCCTGGCTCGGCCCCACTTATCCCACCAATATCCCTCACCCCTATCTTAATTAACATATAGAAGGGATTCTGTAAACATGCGAAGAGGAGCTGCGACAAGAAACATCCCTGCCGCAGCCTATCAAGCCTCGCAGCGTAACCCCTACGAAAGAACGTATGCTCACATTCCACCCTCACCCCTTTCGACATCTACCACCCCAATCGCCCTCAACACCTCCCAACACCCCAAGAACACAACCAGCTCCCTAGGTTCTACATCTTTCCTCCGTATGACACAATTCCAATCCCCGCAACGATCGTTACCAAGGGCAGCCCACGAAGCGCATAAACTAGCTCCTCCATAACAAAATCCTTCTTTACATGATGACTGCTTACCGCCGCATGTACACCCCAATAAAACAAACCTGTACATCTCCCCACATACCCTCCACCCAGACTATCCTCCCCCTCCTCCTACGCTTTCAACCGAAAAGGGCTGGACGAACATATACCTATCGCAACCCGCCCTTGACATTCTCTGAACTACCAGTGTACATCTCATAACCAATCATCCTCAACTCTCTACCACACCTAAAATTGTGCTCCTGAAGGAAGCACAATCCACTTTCAAACGTTGCAAAGTCACTTTCATTTCTTCCTCTACCCATTTCTCTCTTCCTTTACCACCCAGGTTGACATTCCTCTTCCTATCTTCTCCTCAATCCTCTCCTTCACCATCGCCACCAGCCCTTGCCCTTTTCCTTCCCTTCCCACCCTTAGCCACCTCCACCCAGGCCTTTTTGCATGACCTCTGACCTGGGGTTAGTATCATCATTCCCATCATCACACCCCCTATGCACCACCACCTCCACAGTCTTAGACACCATAGGAGGGCCCTCTCCTTGACTCTGTGCACATTGATTCACCTCATCATCCGGAACAACATTAGTCACCTCACTCTCACACAACAAATCCCCGGTTTCAGGGCTATCCAAGTTTTTACACAGATCAGCCAAAGAGAGGTCCTGGGAATCATCCCTCACCCCCGATGGCCCATCCACTGGCTCCATCCGAGCCTGCTCCACCTGTGTCTCCTGCGT
Source organism: Cherax destructor (assembly GCA_009830355.1). Classification (NCBI taxonomy): domain Eukaryota; kingdom Metazoa; phylum Arthropoda; class Malacostraca; order Decapoda; family Parastacidae; genus Cherax; species Cherax destructor. The sequence goes on along the minus strand of WNWK01025584.1, from coordinate 20,661 downwards.
CGCAGGTGACAAGGTCTTCACCACCTCCTCCACAGCCTCCGACGCCTCACTCCACTTTCCTGAGACTTCCACAGCTGCCTCCATCTGCTCCTCACGACTCGCTTCCTCACCTCCAAAAGCACGGCCTTGATGTTGCGAGTCTTTCCTGCTGTCACAAGACGCCGCTACGTGGCCTGTACCTCCACACAGTCTACACGTCCTCAGTTGCCCAGCATACGTAACGTACGGAACATCTCCAGCATCACATACGAGGGAATCTGTCTCCTTAGTGACATTTTAATGGATAATGACCTTCGGCATATCAGTGTACTCCTGGGTCCAGACCCACTGTTTAACTGGATGACCAATGGAACTACGTCCTTACATCCGCCTCACACGCCCAAGGGGACATTAACTTTTATCCACGAATAGTGGGCGAAAACGCCTCTCAGCCAAACCTAGCCGGAATTGATGACTAACCTCTTCTTGATAATCGTCCACTATTTTTCATAAGCGCTGCCGGTGTTATTCACAAATATTCGCTGCTCCATTCAACGATACTCTAACATGTCAAACACCAGAGATACCATACGTGTTGAGAATAGACGTAAAAGAACATCGGCATTGCTGGGTATACAGCCCTTGGAGCAGCTCTTACCAAACAGTATTGACTCTCCCCTTAGCTCTCTGCCATGTTGTGAAAAATAAGTTCTCTCCTGAGTAATTAGGGCACGGTAACGAGATGGTAACTGGTTGACATAATTAATTGCAGTACTTCTGTGCTATATAAAAGTAGATTTATGAATTGAGATTTGAACTATTTACTTTCGGATATTCAAATTATACAGTATACAAATTATTTGAAAGTGTACCAAATATATTGTAAGGGAAGGTTTATCATATATCAGACATATCTCTCAGGTAATGAATAATTTTTATATTAGTAAGTATCAGTGCAATTAAAGGGAATTTTTTAGGAACGTTTGTTTTCAGACAAGAAAGCTTAACATTTACAAGGAACGCAATGTTTGCCTTAAGCCCTCAAGAATATTACATGGCAGGTTGCCACGATGGACGAATTTTCACTTTCAATACGTGTTATGGCCTGTCAACTACATAACAAGTAGTTTAAGATATCACTTCACCAGTATTGAACAATTACCAGAGTTACCTTTACTAGAATACATTAATAGGGTTATTGATTTTCTTTCATTCATAAGATGGTTTTAAAATTTGTTAAACAAATATCTGAGTAAGAACTGATGAATTTGAATAGGACTACGTAACCCCATAATTAAATATTAATGTAAATTTTCACTGTTCAGCATTATACAGTGACAAACGACAGATCATGTGTGTACTGCTGGCTTCAGGTGAGTAACAATCATATTAAGCTATTAGAAATATAGATCACTTGATGATGGAAATATATGATATGAAGATCTCATATTGTGTTCGTTTTTTATTTAAAAATGTTAATCGAGGATGGCATGAACGAGAGTGGAAAGATAACTATTTTGTGAGGAAGAATATGAAAGATATAGAGAAACATTGAGAAGTGAGAAATCCACCTCTGAGACTTTATAGAACTTGTGTATTCGATTAAGAGAGGTGAACTTAATTTGAACAATACGATCACGTGGTGGAACGTATGCACTCAGAAGAGATTGTTGGTAAGGTGCGAGAAACAGCTGATCAATGAAGTGATTAAATGTTGGAAAATTTGTTGGAACGAGGTTATGGATGGACTAGCACTTATCCCTAAGTGTTACAATAACAAAACACAAAAATGTATTTATAAAAATTGGTGCGTGTAACTTTTTATTCGTTGGTAACTTTATTGAAATATTACTTGGTAATTCTTTGTGAATGTGGGGGAGTTCTGTATGCATGAGTTAGTCTGGTTTGAACACATCTCAAAGAGAGAGAGAGAGAGAGAGAGAGGTGTGCGTGAAAAATATGGGAAAGTTTGCTTATTTCGCTGTTATATGCGAAGTGATGAAAGACCTTACCTGGGTGAAATTTTGCAATATTGCAAAACAACTATTCAGAAAAGAGGGGAAAACATTGACTGATCAGAATTACCAGCGGGTTACGATTGACTGGAGAATGAATATGTCTCAGGGGATATCAAAGAAATGGCAATGGGTGGTGTAATGATCTAGTGTGTTATATTTTGGAAAACAACACACCTGAGACCTGTGACAGTCATCTACTTAATAAATAGTATCACCTGTTTATTTTGCATTGATTGTATAACACACAACAGTGGAAATTAGCTTGGAGTCCACTTTTCAAAAATATTAGTCAATTTATTGAAGATGTGGGTCCAAATGTGTTAGTATTTTGCTTATCACTGGAATTTGTACTTACCATCCATAAAATGTTTACTGTGTTTGATAAAGGTTTTGAATTAAAGTGTATATAAGTAACTTGTGCTTACCACATATGAACATGTTTACCTTCGTTTGGAATGTGTTTGATACGATTTATCATTGTTGGTATTTTTGTGTTAATGTATAAGAACTTTTTTTTTTTTTTTCACAGAAGATGCATGTGGTGTGGGAAGATTAATTACCTAATGCTCATCCAGTTGAATATTCCAGAAAGAGACCGAGAGAACCATAACCAGGTTACACCACAGAGTGAGTGTACATGTGGTGTAAATGTACACCACGTAAATGTGCCTAGGGACTTACACCCCATGGGGACAAGGAATTTCTATGAAGTTCATAATTTATTAGCTAATAAAGTAAAATATTTTTCGTATTAAGAATTTTAATTCATTAATTCTTTGTAAAAATACCATTGTGCCAAAAAAACCATTGTTATTTATGCATATATACTTTGTGAATGAGAGTACTTAATGAAATAAGTTTTCTTGGGTAGAACCCATTCTGTTTTTGAGTGAGAAACTCTTGGTGAAAGGTAAATTACACAGTTTAACATTAATAATATTTGGAATAAAAAAACTTACCTTTTGAATTAATATCAGATAACGCTGAGACGAAACTTGGGACTGACTATCTATCTTTGATGATAAAAGACTGGTTATTAAACCTTATTTTAATTCGTTCCTTTTTCGTAGCAATACAGTTGTGCGAAGAACAACATTTTCTTTGATGCATATATACTTTACTCTTAAAAATAGCAGTTTGGATAATTTATATGTACTGTATTATTGAAATCTCCTATGTATATATGTTAGATGTTTATTGCTTACATTTGAATGATTTTACATGCATATAATGTCATCATTATACATATATGTATAACATGTATTCTTGAAACTGTACATAAATGCTTACCATGCTACCTTTGTGCATATATATATAATGCCACTTGTGGGTTTGAAATGTTTAAATATATACCATGTGATGTATATACCTTGTAAAATACCTTGTACTTATAAATTTGTATTTTTTGCCTATAATTTGTGTAATTCGTAGTATCGTCTTATCATAATATTTCACTAAAGTCTCTTATGCCGGGTCTCCATTTGAGAAGACCCGGGCCGGATGTACCGGCAAACCTACAACAACAACAACTAAAGTCTCACATCTTACCGAGAGATTACACTTATGCGGTGTGTAATGTCTTGTACACCTTAGAAAATTGTATATACCTCCCCTTGAAATATGTTTAGTTGGGATTAAATTTGTATTAAGGTAGAAAATGTTTAGCTGTGTCATGATTTTCGGTAAAATTATGTAAGATTTAGAATGGTTAAGGAAATGAGAGAATACATAGGACAGGTATGAGTGATGTCAATCGCAGGACAGGTATAAGCAGGTCATGTGATATCGCAGGTATGATAGGTATTTGTAGATCATGTCATATCACAGGTAGCACAGGTATTTGTAGATCATGTCATATCACAGGTAGGACAGGTATGAGCAGGTCATGTCATATCACAGGTAGGACAGGTATGAGCAGGTCATGTCATACACAGGTAGGACAGGTATGAGTAGGAATCTGTCGTGTGATATCACAAGTAGGACATGTATGAGCAGGTCGTGTGGATATCACAGGTAGGACAGGTATGAGCAGGTACGTGTGTGATATCACAAGTAGGACATGTATGAGCAGGTCGTGTGATATCACAGGTAGGACAGGTATGAGCAGGTCGTGTGATATCACAGGTAGGACAGGCATGAACAGGTCGTGGATATCACAGGTAGGACAGGTATGAGCAGGTCGTGAGTTATCACAGGTAGGACAGGTATGAGCAGGTCGTGAGATATCACAGGTGGGACAGGTATGAGCAGGTCGTGTGATATCACAGGTGAACAGGTATGAGCAGGTCATGTCATATCACAGGTAGGACAGGTATGAGCAGGTCATGTCATATCACAGGTAGAACAGGTATGAGCAGGTCATGTCATATCACAGGTAGGACAGGTATGAGCAGGTCATGTCATATCACAGGTAGGACAGGTATGAGCAGGTCATGTCATATCACAGGTAGGACAGGTATGAGCAGGTAGATGTTTTCAAAATATATGTTTGAGAAAAAATATTTTAGAAAGTTAAGTTGTAGTGAAAAATGAGATTATGAGAAACGTCTTAGTAAGAAATGTAGGATAATATTCATCCTGATAAGTCATCGAAAATGTTAAAAAAACAATGGCAAAAGTTGTGTAACATTATATATAAGAAGTAATGATAAAAACTAGTGAAATGACTTAGCGCCTCTGAAAAAAAAATATTTGCTTATCACAATATTTAAGATCAACTGTGTTTCAAATATTCCTTCCTCTGTAAAACCTATTGGAAGGGGTTACCCTCTTAACAAATATGTATTTAATACCAACAGTATGTAGTTGTGAACGTGGATGTGTAAATGTGTATGAGTGTGTGTAAATGTGTAGCTGTATGTGTGTACTCACCTCACAAGAGACTCGTGTTTGTCGATGTTGTAATTTTGAGTGTAAGTGTGATTTGCTCGTGAAAATGTTTAAAGATTTGTGGTTGAGTATGTATTTTTATATTGAATGAGTGTAATTCGTAATTTTTTGGTGATCGTGTTGAAATTCTTTGGTGTGGAGTTGTTAAATTATTATTATTATAATCAGGGGAGCGCTAAACCCGTAGAATTATGCAGCGCCTGTGGGGGTGAATGTGGAAGGTATTCAGGCTTAATTCAAGGAACTGGAGCACAGATCCAATTCCCTATATCAAGAGCCCCTCACCAGCTTCAAGGAACCTCACTTGAGGGGGATTTGTTAGTAAAAATGTGTAAAGATTGGTGATTGACTGATTACAGTAGTGAATGAATAAAGTTTGGTGATTGATGTGTAATTTCAATTATTGAAATGTCTGAATGAGATTGTAATTTTGATGACTGAGAATGGTTGATGGGATTGTAAATTTAGGTGTAAGTGTGATTTATTTGTGAAAAGGATGGAAAGTTTAGCGTTCATGTTTGTAATTTTGATGGTTGTTAGTGAAAATGTGTAAAGAATATCGGTTGAGTAAGTAAATTTTTATAAAGAGCGTGTGTAGTTTGTAATTTTTGGTTGATTGTGTTTTTCGATTCCAGAGAAACTATTTATGACAAATTTTGATAGAGAATGAAAGATATTGAACTAGGATAATGTTCACACTGATATACCATCGAAAATGTTAATGTATTCTAGCAATGCTTCTTTTTGAATGATTTTATACGTAAAAAAAAAATTCTTGAAACTCTCAATAATAATTGTTTACTTTGTGATGATTTATTTACCACAATAAAGCTTACTTTTTTGTGAATATTCTTATGTCCATACACCTTAAGAGTACGTCACCCTTAGGGACCCGGAGCTGCACTTTAAGATCCACACCAGTGGTCAGGTCACCTGCTTTGCCTCACCCTGGGGACCAGGAGCTGCAGCTAAGATCCACAAAGTGGTCAGGTTATGTAATACACCATATACACCTATTACGTTTTATGTGGTTATGTGATAATTTATACCATAGGTGATACACCCCATTGAATTGGTATAATGAATATACCTTTGGTACAATGCACCTTATATACAAATGGATTATGGTTGAGATTAGAAATATATTTAAATGGTATGTCGCTCGAAGCCTACGACTTATAAAAATCTAAGGCGTACACTACCTACATTTCATTATTATATATATTTATTTTACACCTCTCAAAAATAATCGAATTACACATTTCCGAGGAAATGGAGTGAAGAAAATTCTTGGAAATCAAAATTTCTTCCTCCCTAAATCTATGAAATTTTTTATCCTGGGAATTGGAGCTAGCCGTACAGAAGCTAGCAGTTCAGAAGAACCCCTTCTGAAGGAAGGACATAAAACTAGTAGCTCAGAAGAACCTCTTTTTGGGACCTGAGGGGGACCATAAAGGTAGCCGCTCAGAAGAAAAGTACACTACTGAGACTACTTGAAATTTAATACTACTGTTTTAGGAGATGAGGAAGCGGTAGTGAGTTTTGAGGGATGGTGGGAGGTACCACATATCAGGGGAGGATGATGGATTGGTGTGGTGGTGGTACGAGGTGGCGAAACCTGCGATCCCTGAGTTTTATTTAGGGAAGGTAGGTACTATGAAATATGGATTATTGAATTATTATGAGGATAAATCGCGTCAGTGTCATGGGAAAGGGGTGGTTCAGAGGGTGGGGTGGTTCAGTGGGTGTACCGTATGGAAGAAATAGGTTTGAAGTATTTGATAAGGGGTTTGATAATGAGCAGTACAATGTAGTCAATGTACAGGGGGCGGTGGAGGTGTTATGGGGAGACAAACCATCTGCCGTGTGTTACGAACACAGCAACAGCGGAGGAAGGTGACTACTATTCCATGTCTTGAGGTGCATTGTAATGGGGAGTTTCACGGAGGAGCAAGTACTGCAAACCACTTATAAGATGGGGTGTTTGCGGGACAGGTTGTATGAGAAATATTGGGAGAAGAGGGTAGGAGGGAGGGCCAGATCTTACGTTTATAATATAATTTCTTGTAATCTTAAGGAGAGGGATAGCATAGCTATGACCAGGAGGAAGTTTACAGGGCAATGTCAACAATGGCTATATTCCCAGGGCTTGATGGGATACCAGTTTAATTTCATGTTAAGCATGGGGAGTTGTTGGGTTTTATTTTTGTATGACTTAGAATACGATGACTGCCGTCATCGTATTCATTAGTCATCGTATTCATGTAAAAGCAGGTGGGAATTTTGATTATCGTTCAATATCGGTATTTTTGTGCATATAATAAATTCTTGGCTAAGGTGTTGGGAAATCGAATAAAGTGAGTCGTGGTTATTATTATATTCCGGGAAGATTCGTGTTAGTTCCATTATTGGTGATTTTGAGTACAATGCAAGAGAAAGGGAGGAAGGCTGCATTATTCGCCCTTTACGGGAAAGATGCACATGTTTCCGTGGAATGGGACACTATGCATAGTATTATATTTAAACAGGGATTTGGGGAGGCAATAGTGAGGTTGTTGGATACGTTGTATCATTAAAGCGTTGATTGAGTTCAAGTTAATCGTAGATTAGGTGGGGTTGTACCCATGTGTAGAGGAGGTTGTTCATTGTCTCAGATGCTCTTCGCATGTATGCAAGACCCTTTCTATAGACTGGTGTAGGACAGAGATTTTGGTAGGGTAATGAGAGTGTGTGGAGGGTTTTTCCTGCAATTCTGAAGAATGTTGATGATAAAACGTGATTGGTGAATGAGCATACGGGAATAAATGAGCTATAAGGGGTGGGTGGCAGGGTTGTTCGAAAGGCGTCAGGGATGATTGTGAATGTTAAGTAAATGGACACAGATGCAACTAATTTGACATTTTATTGTGGCACGTTTTGCTCTCCAGGAGCTTTATCAAGCCGTTACAAACAATACATGGACACAGAGGGTTATATAGGCTTAGAGTGAGGTGTAATACTAGAAGTAGTAGTACTGGTAATATTAGTTGTAGAAGTAGTAGTAATACAATAAGGTAGAGCAATCAACTCGCACATGAGTAAAAGGTTATAAAAGTTATTACTTGGGTAGCAAAAATAGTTTAGACAAATATTTATGTAGGTGGTTGGATTTGAGAAGGTCTGTTTCAGTGTTCCTCCTCTGTTATGTGCTTGTGTAGTGTTAGCAGCAGAGACTATGTGATGGCAGGGTTTACTGTTTGAGGAGGATTTTTGCTTGATTGTGTTAGAAACAGCGATTAACGATTATTCAAGGCATTTACGTCTGCGAAATTAGGCTCTCTGATCACTAGTCAGGCGTCGTTGAATTTCATGAGGTGATTGGTGGAATTCCGGTGTTGTACGCAGGCGTTGTTTACGTTATCATTCCTACATGCAATAATGTCTTCATTGAGACATGTTTCGAGGTTACTTGCCGTTTCACCTACATATATCTTGTCAGAGCCTCCACAAGGAATAGTGTATACCTCTGCATTGACTGGCTTATGGTGGTTCGATTTTGTCCTGGTTAGATCCCTTACGGATGTGCTAGATGTGATGGCAACTCTGGTGTTAGTTTGTGCAGTACCTTGAAACGTTCAATATTACCAACAACCTGATTTATTAAACCACTACACTAGTTGCAATCACCTATGTGTACCTTTTACCACTGTACCTACAACAGACCTAACATTAATTATCGACGTTTGCGACAGACTTAACGACGGGCGTACCATGATGTCAGTTAATATGCCTGTGTGGCTTTTTTTTCTTTTTCAGGCTTCCTTTCTCATAATAACTAGGCTATTCTTAATTTTAATGCCATTCCTATACTAATTATCAACTATCATCCGCTAATATTATTATTATAATCATTATAATATTACCAACAACCTGATTCAATGCCACTTTTATCATTAATATTCGCAAATATCATTATTATCATCATCATATCTAGGCTATTCTTAATTTTAATGTCATTCCTATCATTATTTTAAACTATCATCCGCTAATATCATTATTATTATCATTATAATATTACCAACAACCTGATTCATTAAACCACTAAACTAATTGCAATCACCATGTTGCAACCACCTATGTGCACCTTGTACCACTGTACCAAGACGGACCTCAAAAGTTATACCGACGGCAGACCTAACATATCGACGTTCGCGACAGACTTAACGACGGGCGTACCATGATGTTCAGTTTGCAGACTCTGGTCGAACATAAGCGAAACATCACGAAATCCCCTGGCATGAGGCGCAGTCCTGCGCTTTTGTATAACATTGTTGTTTAAGGCTGTGCACGATTGACTCCACTAAATAACTATCGAGCTTGTTATATTCGGCATTCCTATCATGTTTCAGAAGGGAGGACTATTATGTTTCTTTCCATGTTGGAACAGTTGGGTACAATTGTTGGGTGGGTGTTCTGGAGATATGGACGGTCGTAGTGAAACACACAAGGCGGTTGGTAACTATATACGTATTGATAGAGTCTATGATGGAAGCCCAGCAGCCTATGCCTTCTCTAGCCTTTCTTATCCCCCCATTATTATTCTTCCTATGTAGGTAGAACCACAGCCTGATGCCTAGCTTCCACCAATGTCAAGACACGTCTGCTGGGACTACAAGAGTCCGAAGTACCAAGATCTGCTGATGAAGATGCGACGTCAGAAGACACTCCCACCATGGGAGCCACAGCAAGAGAAAAGAAGAAGTCAACCCACCGGGGGCCCCCAAGAAAGAAGACAGAAGAAGAAGAAGATGACCGACACCCTCTACCCAGGGGGCCAATGCTGGGTCACCATTTGAGAAGACCCGGGCCGGATGTACCGGCGAACATACAACAACAACAACAGGGAACTGAGAGGGTATGCCTGGGACCCAGCGCTCACATGAGAGGGACTCGTGACGTCGTAGCTAGCTAGGGAGCCTAGCTGAGCAGGGATCATATATATAACATAGCTGATACTAACTACGATATACAAGTATATTACATAGGGATTCAGTAACACTACTGACACAATTATCTGTGCGGCAGCCCACCCCGGTGGGTGATTACAAGAGCTGACATGGTTAAAGATCGCATTCAACACCTGTCCTGTCCTGATTGAGTACTGGTATTGGGATAATCTGGTTTCCAGAGGTTTACCTGTCTGACCAATGTAGAGAGTGGGCAAAGGTTGCATGGGACCTTGTAGACACCACCGGTGTGTTTTAATCAATCTCTGTTTCACTTTCAAAGTGGTTCTGAAAGTCAGATTTATATTGAGTTTCTTTAGTTCCTCCCACAGGCAGACCAAACTGTCATTGTATGGCAAGACCAATACATTTTCCTGTCAGGCGTTTCCTCAGGTTCAGTCCCGTAAAAGTCTTCCTAGCTGACAGCAGGGCCCTCTCAATGAAATCCCTATTTCTTGCTGATTTCATCGTCTAAATACTCAGGACTGCAGATATGTAAAGCTCTCAGGAACATTGTAATGAAAACACTCCTTTTAACCCTAGATTCATGATTGGAATAACAATGAATGTATGATGACACATTGGTGGTCTTCCTGTAGACAGTAAATATGAAACTTCTGTCGATGCGATGGATTAAAACGTCTAGGAAGGGTAGAATGTTACCTTTTTCATGTTCTATTGTGAACTTTATAGAAGGTACCAGACCATTAAGTTTAGGTAGGAACTCATCAATGTTGTGACCTCTAGGCCAGACGCAAAGCACATCATCTACGTATCTGAACCAACTAGCATTATATAAGTAGTCTAGTCTCTTAAAATTCCATATACAGGTTGCTGAGTAAATGGCTGAAGGGATTTTCCATAGACATACCCTGATTGTTAGCATAGCACTCCCCTTCAAACACAGACTTGCAATCCATAACACAAAGTTTAATCATTTCAATAATTATATTCGTGGAGTAGGGCAGGGAGAAGTTTTCTAGTTCCTCTTCAACTTACGTAAGCACGTCAGGGACAGGGACTCTGGTAAACAGGGCAGTGACATCAAAACTCACCAGGGTAAAGTCGTGTGAAACATTTAATTTTTGTAGCCTCTCAGTAAGGTCAACATTGTTTTTAATATGCGCCTCCGAGATCCTACCGACCATGGAAGTTAGAAATAACAAAAAGAAACAATACCGTGACTGGAACAATACACACACAACCCGCACTATAAAGAGAGGAGCTTACGACTACGTTTGGCCCGACTTGGACCATTTACAAAGTGACTTTGTAAATGGTCCAAGTCGGGCCGAAATCTAAGCTCCTCTTTATGTGCGGAGTATGTGTGTATGGAAGTTAGAAGTTTAACCAACCATTTAGATAAGTTATATGCTGCTAAGCCTACTGAACTTATAATAGGACGCACAGGGTTCCTGGTTTATGAGTCTTGATCAACCCATAAAGATAAGATAGAGTTGTGGACCTCGCTGACAAGTGTTTAATTAGTTCATTTATTTCCTTCAATAACGTTTAAGACGTTCATTGAAATGGCCATTGACCTGGTCAATGGGGTTCTTAACAAGCGGTTAGAAAGTTTCATTATCACTCAATAGATGGTTCATTTTACCTAAGTATTTTTTTTATATTATTAACACATCGGCCGATTCCCACCAAGGAAGGGTGGCCCGAAAAAGAAAAAAATCATCATCATTCACTCCATCACTGTCTTGCCAGAGGGTGCTTTACATTACAGTTATAAAACTGCAACATTAACACCCCTCCTTCAGAGTACAGACACTGTACTTCCCATCTCCAGGACTACACAATTAAAGGAAGTGTAATACTGAATAGATTGCACCGAATTTTAATTTTGTCACTTGTCAAAAATAAACAATAAGTAAAATAAAATAGAGCACAACAAAACTATATAAAATAATTGTAGAAATTTATCACTGGAGAACAATACCTCTTCAAGGGGGGCTCCTTGGCGTGGTGAAGAGGCTGGCGGTTCCCCTGAATCCCTTCATAAATGTTACTTTGCTCACACTCCAACAGCACGTCAAGTATTAAAACCATTTGTCTCCATTCACTCCTATCAAATACGCTCACACATGCTTGCTGGAAATTCAAGCCCCTCGCACACAAAACCTCTTTTACGCCCTCCCTCCAACCTTTCCTAGGCCGACCCCTACCCCGCATTCCCTCCACTACAGATTTATACACTCTCGAAGTCATTCTGATTCGTTCCATTCTCTCTACATGTCCGAACCACCTCAACAACCCCTCCTCAGCCCTTTGGATAATAGTTTTGGTAATCCCGCACCTCCTCCTAATTTCCAAACTCTGAAAATTCTCTGCATTATATTAACACCACACATTGACCTCAGACATGACATCTCCACTGCCTCCAACCTTCTCCTCATTGCAACATTCATCACCCATGCTTCACACCCATATAAGAGTGTTGGTATAACTATACTTTCATGCATTCCCCTCTTTACTTTCATGGACAAAGTTCTTTGTCTCCACAAACTCCGAAGTGCACCACTCACCCTTTTCCCCTCATTAATTCTATGATTCACCTCATCCTTCATAGACCCATCTGCTGACATGTCCACTCCCAAATGTCTGAATGCATTCACCTCCTCCATACTCTCTCTCTCCAATCTGATATTCAATCTTTCGTCACCTAATATTTTTGTTATCCTCATCGCCTTACTCTTTCCTATATCCACTTTCAATTTTCTTCTTTTACATACCCTACCAAATTCATCCACCAACCTCTGCAACTTCTCTTCAGAATCTCCCAAAAGCACAGTGTCATCAGGAAAAAGCAACTGTGACAACTCCCACTTTGTATTTGATTCTTTGTCTTTTAACTCCACACCTCTTGCCAAGACCCCGCATTCATTTCTCTTACAACCCCATCTATAAATATATTGAACAACCACGGAGACATCACACATCATTGTCTAAGGCCTACTTTTACTGGGACTAATCTCACTCTCTCCTACACACTCTAACATGAGCCTCACTATCCTCATAAAATCTCTTCTCTGCTTTCAGTAACGTATGTCCTATTTTATACACCTGCAACATCTGCCACATTGCCCCCTATCCACCCTATCATACGCCTTTTCCAAATCCATAAATGCCACAAAAACCTCTTTACCCTTATCTAAATACTGTTCACCTATATGTTTCACTGTAAACACTTGGTCTACACACACACTACCTTTCCTAAAGCCCCCTTGTTCATCTGTTATCCTGCTCTCCATCTTACTCTTAATTCTTTCAATAATAACTCTACCATACACTTTACCTGGTATACTCAACAGACTTATTTCCCTATAATTTTTGCCCTCTCTTTTGTCCCATTTGCCTTTATACAAAAGAACAATACACACTCTCTCCCAATCTCTAGGTACCTTACCTTCTTCCATACATTTATTAAATAATAGCACCAACCACTCCAAAACTATATCCCTGCCTGCTTTTAACATGTCTATCTTTATCCCATTAATCCAAGCTGCCTTACCCCTTTCATTCTACTCACTGTCTTACGAACTTCCCCCACACTCACAACGGGCTCTTCCACACTCCTACAAGATGTTATTCCTCATAATATTCCCTCCATCTTCCCGATACCTCTAACTCTCCATTTAATAACTCTCCTCTCCTATTTTTAACTGCCAAATCCATTTGTTCCCTAGGCTTCCTCAACTTATTTATCTCACTCCAAAACTTTTTCTTATTTTCAACAAAATTTGTTGATAACATCACACCCACTCTCTCATTTGCTCTCTTTTTACATTGCTTCACCACTCTCTTAACCTGTCTTTTTATCTCCATATACTCTTCCCTCCTTGCATCACTTCTACTTTGTAAAAACCTCTCATATGCTAACTTTTTCTCCCTTACTACTCTATTTACATCATCATTCCACCAATCGCTCTTCTTCCCTCCCACACCCACTTTCCTGAAACCACAAACTTCTGCTGAACACTCTAACACTACATTCTTTAACCTTCCCCATACATCTTCGACCCCATTGCCTAGGTATTCAGCTTAATCTAAAATAACAGCAAAATTGGATTTATCACCTTTCGAGAGACGCAAGGTCTGATTGTTACTGAACTCCTTGTATGTTTTAGCGAATCTTAATGGGCAATTGGTGACCAACGTACGGAGAAAAGACCCATATACCATCCCTTTACATATATTAAATGTATCGAGCGTCAGGTCACCATGTTTTTCTAGCATGCAGAAAGATTTTGCTATGTTTACGTGATTAACATCTTTAGTTGTTGCCTCAAAGCTTAATTCAAATCCTAGTGCTGCCTGTTGATCATTACTTAATTCATTGCTAAACAATTTCATTATAAACTCCGGATTTACATGTGTGGTCCAGCTACTCTGTGTTATGAGGCTATTTAACTTTCTCGTATGCATAAGTTCGGTGTTCTCTCTGACTCTTCTAAGCTCACTATAAATATAATCAAGCAAGTAGTCTTGCCAACCTAAGGGACTCTTATATATAATTAAGTCCTAGTACATATAATTAAGTCCTTTCAAAATTTTTCTCTTATGCGTGTAAACATATATTTTTTTCATTTCTGTTATTGTAAAATTATTAATTTTGTACAAAAATAACCTTAGAAAACTTACCTAACCTTATTATAAAAAGCGCAATTTAATTATTCCTAATCCACCTAAATATATTTTAGATAAGTTTACAATAATTTAATAATAAAGAAGCAAAATGAAATATAATTTGTTCGTAAGGTTCAGAATGACTTTTGCGAAGTTACTGCATACACAAATTTTCGCTTACCTTATTCGGAAATAAGTTCTACGTATTCAGCCGACATGTATATATATATATATATATATATATATATATATATATATATATATATATATATATATATATATATATACATGTCCGCTGAAGTACGCTCTATTCAAAAAGCGAAATGTGTGCAGTACTTCCAGAAAGAATGAAGTCTTCAGAAGTTTCAGATGATAATGCCGGTGATGGTAAAGGCAATTCTTGGTATGTAGTATATTCGCCTACCATAGCACAATCACTGTTTGAATCGATATAGTCACTCATAGTCTAATACCTCCTTATGAGCGCAAGTGTAGCTCTTGTCCACCTTCAAAATAAGACTGTTACGTCCTTCACATCACTCCTCCCTATATCCCTTCTGCGAAGCGCTTCGCAGAAGGGTATATGGAGGAGTGATGTGAAGGACAGTCTTATTTTGAAGGTGGACAAACTCCTTGCGCTCATAGGAGGTATTAGACTATGAGTGATATATCGATTCAAACGTGATTGTGCTATGGTAGAAATACTACATACCAGAATTGCCTTACCATCACCGGCATTATCATCTGAAACTTCTGAAGACTTCATCCTTTCTGGTAAGTTTTAAATTGAGTGACGCTATCTTGTATTTATTATAAAGGGAATACATATATACTTCTTCTCTTCACTTACCAAACAAAGTAACTTCATATCACTCATACTAACCTATACTATTCTTCTATTCCAGACCCACACACAACACGCAGCACACCTCGACTTTATTGGAAACTAGGCGGTAACTACTTCTGCTTTCGGCATATGACTCCAGTCTGGTGTAGACAGTGTTACGTACCAGACGAGTGGTGTGTTCAAGAAAATAACCCAGAGTGTACAAACTGTAAATTAAATGAATGGTACAAAGATATAAAACAAGCACAAGAAGAAAACAATTCAGACTACGATGCCCCAGCCTCCCATCCCTTTAACGGAGAAAGGTTTCAAGATTTGGCCAAGAACATACGAAATATGGACAAGAGCAGCCCAAAAGCGAGTGAGAGAAGCATTGCAAAATTGGGCCCTGAATCTTCCACTGACAACAGAATTTCTAGCGAACTGGGATCCAGCAATACAAATATCAACAACGGAGAAGAAGAACAACTTCCTCATAACTCTGAAAAACATATCCTCAATTCCAATCAGGAAATCACTACTCCTACTACTTCAAGACCTAGTGAAACAAAACTGCCTTCAACCCTGGACGGAAGAATCAGACACCACCCAGGATCAAACAAGCCAGACGTAAACTTGAATTTAACCAACAAAAAGCCCTCAAGCTCTCCTTCTTGGTTACGGAAACAGCAAGAGCCATATCTCCAGGACTTACAACATCCGGATCCACTTCCGGAGGAAGTATTGGACACCTTCTCACTCCCAACAATAACGAAAGACGAGGAAGATCAAATACTCCTTCAAGCAGCGATCGAAGCAGAAAACGAACACGAGAAGAAGAAACTCCAACAAGTTCATCAGCAGGAGACAAGAAAACGAAAAGCAGAAGAAGACGTTCAAGAACTCCTGAAAGATATCAACATAGAGAATTGGGAAGAGATAGAGCTGGAAGAGAGAGCAATCCATTCGCCACACCTCCCAACACTCCTCAAAGGTCTCCCAGCAGACAGGACCAAGTGGACTCGAGGAGATTGGAAGAGAATCAAAATGATCAATCAACACAAAAAATCTATACATTCATCATCAGACAACAACCAAAACCAAGATACCAACGAAGAGTCCCAGACTTCGCCCTTGCGAATCACGACGACCACTGGCACATCACATACGCCAGTTCAGAAACAAACAGCGACAGGAAGAAAAACACAATTACAACATTTCTTCAACTTGGAACTGAAGCCTGCCACGAAGCAACAGCTACAAAAACTATCATCAAGGATATTGGAAGGTGGGTGCAGTATCTTATCCGATACGGTCTCAACAGACTACAATATTTTGGTACTGTTCCTAGAGCCATCAGAGATCTCATTCGATACTTCAGAGATAATCCAACTTCAAGCGACGCCGTAGATGGACCATGTCCATACATGACCCAAAAAAGAACACTAAGAGCAACTACAGCACCTAAAAAGAATAATGAATTTGACTACATTCAAGAACTAATAGATCAAAAAGGAGTTAACACACTTCAACAACTCCTATCCAAACTAACCAAGTCAGAATTTCGACAACTGTACATCCAGCTTGGCAGCGGTTACAAAGATAAAATAAGAGCTATACTAGCCTTCACAAACAAAGAAAGACAAACAAATGCAAGAAACAAACCAATCATGGTGCAACTCGCTGAAAAGCAATCAAGAGAACCAAATCCTGAAAATGTGAAATGGATCAAGTACCTCTTCAATAAAAATGACATTAATATTGAAGAATTCTTTGCTGGTTCATAATAATCGCTGACAAACGACTAGACAAAATAAATACACTTGTTATTTATGGTCCAACTGGCACAGGAAAACTCTAACTCTCTCAACTCTCTTGAAAAATCTGAACACAGGAACAGTCACCAAGAAAGGAGACTGCAACCAATTCCATCTTCAAAATCTTCTCAACAGAAACTATGCATTATTCGAAGAACCAAAAATCAGCCCAGCAACAGTAGATGAATATAAACTACTCCTCGAAGGTAACCCTTTCGAAATTAATGTCAAAAACAGTGAAATGGAAATACTTGAAAGGATCCCAGTCTTCATTTCAACAAACAACACTCTCGAAACTTGGCTGCCACCATCAGATGCTAATGCCATTCAATCCCGTACCAAGACATTCCGCATTACAAAAGAAATAAGAGGAATGTCTGATCGCCAAAACTACCAGTGGGAACTCAACCCTCCGCCAGGCAAGATCTACGCCGAGGACTTCCTGTACATCTATAACGAGAAAAAGGATGGCATCGACCAGAGAATTAGAGTGAGTATATATGATATATCATTTCTATTTACCCAAAATATGAAACAGAATGGACGTTATATTGCTCCTTACCTGAAGAAAGTTAATATGAATATCTTTTCGTTTCAGCACGCCACCTCCAACTCCCCTCAAGAGATTTAAACGAGGAGCTGCAGAAGAAGACGGAAGAGCTGACGGACTTCACTTAGAAGGAAACTCCAACCCCTACCTCTCCCTTCAGTTCAAACAGAATGCAATAAACATAACAATAAACAAGAGGACATACGCAGAATTTGATATAATAAATGACAGTTCAGAGTGTTACTTCCAACCTCTAGATATTTTACAATTTTATATACAAGGACTAGACGCAACTGAACAACCAGCTGATACAAAACGCTGGAAAGATTTTATGCACTTAGCTTTTGGTTACGGAATGAAGGTTCACTCCGCAGGCTTCACAATGCACTCACTAATACCCTTACAAGATATACTAACCACCCAGTCAGGTACACCTGTAGAACAAACTACACCAAACCTGATGCCTTTCTTAGAAATATTTAAGGACACAAATTATGCACTAACAAATCTAACATTTCCTGCTACAACAAAGATGGTTGATTGGCTTAAAAACCCTGTCAAATGTAAGTTTGGAACAGAAGCTACACATAAAAACCCAGAATACCTCATGACTATCATGGGTAGCTATGATACTATGAGAGCTGGAGATAGGAAATCATTCACAATACACCCAAATAACAAATCATGGTACCAACCAGCTAATGCTGCAGGTATTCTTAAAGACATCTGGACATACCTACCACTCTGGGAGGAGCTAGAAAGTGGCTACCCCCAACAAAGGTATTACTCAAACAGACTTCATGGACAAGAATCAAGCTCACGGTATCTTCATAAGAATGACACCAGTAAAAGATATAAATGGAGCAATAATGAAATTCAGAGCAAGAGTCAATATTGATTGGTTCATAAATGTAGAATTCAGAATCCCTCCTGACGGTATGAACCCCGGCCCTAAAGATGCTTACCAACTACCATGTTCAAACCTTACAAGGACAGTCGAATGCTACCACATATATTGTAAACCATCCTTTCTAAATAAACTGTGTTTTGAAATGATTCTCTTTATTCATTCCTCAATATAAACCTAAATACCTTTCATATCACTCAAATACCTCCTCATGCGCGAATTATCCCCTTGTCCCCCTTCATCACCGAAGGTAATTTTCGCCAATCCTGGGCCGTAAAAACTGTGACGTCACAGCCGTAGGCTGTGTGCGTAGCGTATGTCACAGCCGTAGGCTGTGTGCGTAGCGCTACGCACCAGCTCGGCTGGACGCACAGTTTTACGGCCAGGATTGGAAACCCATTCGGTGATTTGAAAGGGGACAGGGGAAATCGCGTCATGAGGATATTTGAGTGATATGACATGTGCAGAAAACGAACACGAGAAGAAGAAACTCCAACAAGTTCATCAGCAGGAGACAAGAAAACGAAAAGCAGAAGAAGACGTTCAAGAACTCCTGAAAGATATCAACATAGAGAATTGGGAAGAGATAGAGCTGGAAGAGAGAGCAATCCATTCGCCACACCTCCCAACACTCCTCAAAGGTCTCCCAGCAGACAGGACCAAGTGGACTCGAGGAGATTGGAAGAGAATCAAAATGATCAATCAACACAAAAAATCTATACATTCATCATCAGACAACAACCAAAACCAAGATACCAACGAAGAGTCCCAGACTTCGCCCTTGCGAATCACGACGACCACTGGCACATCACATACGCCAGTTCAGAAACAAACAGCGACAGGAAGAAAAACACAATTACAACATTTCTTCAACTTGGAACTGAAGCCTGCCACGAAGCAACAGCTACAAAACTATCATCAAGGATATTGGAAGGTGGGTGCAGTATCTTATCCGATACGGTCTCAACAGACTACAATATTTTGGTACTGTTCCTAGAGCCATCAGAGATCTCATTCGATACTTCAGAGATAATCCAACTTCAAGCGACGCCGTAGATGGACCATGTCCATACATGACCCAAAAAAGAACACTAAGAGCAACTACAGCACCTAAAAAGAATAATGAATTTGACTACATTCAAGAACTAATAGATCAAAAGGAGTTAACACACTTCAACAACTCCTATCCAAACTAACCAAGTCAGAATTTCGACAACTGTACATCCAGCTTGGCAGCGGTTACAAAGATAAAATAAGAGCTATACTAGCCTTCACAAACAAAGAAAGACAAACAAATGCAAGAAACAAACCAATCATGGTGCAACTCGCTGAAAAGCAATCAAGAGAACCAAATCCTGAAAATGTGAAATGGATCAAGTACCTCTTCAATAAAAAATACATTAATATTGAAGAATTCTTTGCTTGGTTCATAATAATCGCTGACAAACGACTAGACAAAATAAATACACTTGTTATTTATGGTCCAACTGGCACAGGAAAAACTCTAACTCTCTCAACTCTCTTGAAAAATCTGAACACAGGAACAGTCACCAAGAAAGGAGACTGCAACCAATTCCATCTTCAAAATCTTCTCAACAGAAACTATGCATTATTCGGAAGAACCAAAAATCAGCCCAGCAACAGTAGATGAATATAAACTACTCCTCGAAGGTAACCCTTTCGAAATTAATGTCAAAAACAGTGAAATGGAAATACTTGAAAGGATCCCAGTCTTCATTTCCAACAAACAACACCTCGAAACTTGGCTGCCACCATCAGATGCTAATGCCATTCAATCCGTACCAAGACATTCCGCCTTACAAAAGAAATAAGAGGAATGTCATCAAAAACTACCAGTGGGAACTCAACCCTCCGCCAGGCAAGATCTACGCCGAGGACTTCCTGTACATCTATAACGAGAAAAAGGATGGCATCGACCAGAGAATTAGAGTGAGTATATATGATATATCATTTCTATTTACCCAAAATATGAAACAGAATGGACGTTGTATTGCTCCTTACCTGAAGAGAAGTTAATATGAATATCTTTTCGTT